>JAKXYG010000522.1:0-97500 GCA_025895645.1 Cardicola forsteri | reverse complement strand
TAATCACTGTTTATCTATTTGTAAACAAATATTTCTAAATGAATGCAGAATTAAATACTTCATATAATTCATTATTATATTTTTTCTAATATATATATATATATATATATATATATATATATATATATATATATATATATACTAAAAATTAATGCACGCTAAATTTATCATTTATTAAATAAATAAAATAATAATAATTACAATTTATTAACAAGCGTATTATTTTGTTATATCATGCAACACTTATTCATTATTTAAAAACAAAATTCTATTTTTAAAAACAACGCGTATGCACCGAATAATTTTAACACGAATTTAAAAAAATAATAAAAATAAAATAATAAATAATAATAAACTAAATTGTATAAAAATAAAAATAAAAATTTAAAAAGTCCACGTTTTATAACACCATGTTATTGGCAGTAATACAAAGCTTAAATTTGGTAAAAAAAATTGTCATAAAAATTGTGCAGATAACATTTCTACTTTTTATTCTTATACCAAATGTTTTGTAAAAATTGGAATTTTTGAATAATTTATGTAAATTGTTTTCCCTTGTTTTAGATTAAAAAAATTACTAATTTGAAATTTTTTTTGTTTTCTTCTATCAGTGTTCTTCTGCAAAAGTAACAAAGGCAATATTGTGTTTACTAATTTGAAATAACGAACTTTCGGGGAATATTTTTATTAATGAAATGCTAATAATCCCGATAATTTGAGTAATGCTTATAAAATTTTAATCATTGTGATACTCCTAACTGTTCCTCCTATACGCCGTGGTTTGTACAGGTATTTAGACTAACAACAGCATAGACCAAGTACACAACGGTATAACTAGACTTCTACGAAACTCTAGCTTAATGAAGAAGTGCAAGCATACATCCAAAATTTTTGAAAAATAGTTTTTGAAGATTGTGGATTCGTGAACCGGTATTGAATCTCAATGTTTTCCACAAAAAATTGTCCCACCAATCCCTGTTAACACTGATCTCATCGCAAATCTTTATTTATCTCCCCCCAAGTTCAATTCGTATTTAGAAATTTATTTTTATAGGAATCCAGAATAGAACGAATGAAGAGATAGCTCTGTTGTCAATTTTTGTTGCTGCTGACATTACATTCTAACTGTCTTAATGTTTTATCTGGATCAAGGGTACAATGTAGCAAATATTGGTTTAAAGTGCAATTTTTAATAAGGTCACAAATAAAAACAACTTTGCCCCCAATGAGTGTAACACATTTTAATAAGACAAAACTTGTGTTGTTGAAAAAAATTATTATCATTTACTAACTAATACTATATTGTATACATTATTGTAACTCCGCCTAGTTTGGATTAGAAATGCTTCAATCTAGCCAGTCCCAAGCCTGGATAAAGGAGGAGGGTTTGAGCGCAAGGTTGGCAACCTGACCTCTGTAAAAATTTATACTGCTACAGAAACAATAAAAGATAACGCCATTCCGGCAAACAACAACGTTTCTGGATGGCAAAGTTATTAGACAACAAGGTTGAGTGAAAGCCGAAAAAAGCGCAATCTTCGATTTGCAGAATCTTTAATGCCAACGAGACTTTGTTATTGTTGTTGTTGTTGTTTTGCTGTAATTGTTGTCTTATTGCCCTATGCTTATTCTTAAAGTAAAAGGGTTTTGTATAATATATATATATATATATATATTATTGTACTATACTATGTTATTATACCGTATGCTAAATGTAAATACTTGTGTTGCGGTGGACAAGCGGTGCAGCGCTTGACTCGAACCTGCGTGAACATGGGTTAGATCTTTATCATCGGCCCACTAAATGTGGGCCCACGTTCGGCTTTCTCGAAATGTCCACTACTGAAAAATGCGTTCTTTGTACTTTGAATGTTTTAGACAAGGAACATGTCTATCAAGAGTAAATATATTAGCCTAACATAGACCCCCTTTACATGGTGCCGATGGTGGAATGTGAACCTACATCTACCCAGGTTCAAGTCAAATGCTGTACCTCTAAGCTACGCCGGCAATTAATTTTAGCATCTACAGTCTAATTTACAATGTTGAACGTTTTAAAAATTACATATGCGTCGGAAAAAACGTTTTTTATTTGACTCATTTAAAGTACGAAAATAGTTTTCAAAAACACACATTTATTGATGTTTTTAAAGCAATATTTTAAACAGTGTACCAATTTACACATTAAATAATGTATTTCTATCTTTATCTTATAAATTATTATAACTTTGATCTATTTAAAATATAAAAAGTTAATCTTTATGCATTTACCTTTCTATAATTCAAATTTAATTGTTATTTAAACCGTTTTTTAAAACTTGTGAAAGAAGTTAATTATCATTGAGTAAAATGAATTTTATAGAATTATATTGATAATCTAATAGGCTCCCATTTTAAGCGATTTAAAAAGATAATTAAAAACTATAAATATAACTTAAACTAGTAAATTTTGCCACGTTAATTTTACATATATATTTGTATAATTTTCTTGTCATAATTTATTTTTAGTAAATCAAGTTAGATAAATTTTAACGTACAACTTAATAGGAAACTAATTATTAGAAAAATAATTATACAACTTACAATTAATCTAGCTTGTAATTAGAAAACTAATTTCTTAATAAAAGTAGAAAATATTTTAAATAAATTATTTTTTTCAAAATTTTAAAACAAATTTTCAAAACAAAAAGTTTTCAATAATGTTTGTTACAAAAACATGTTATCAATAAATGATTAATTTATACATAATTAAGTTTTTTGATATTTTCGCTACAAATAAAATATTTTGTTCAACTTCCGTTTATTGTATCAATTACAAAATAAATTTAGTTAATATAATTATAAATATTATGAAGTAATTATTTCTTTTAACAAAAACATTATTTTTAAACAAAACATGGTAAATATATATTACATATATGATTATATCTATGTTATTAGTTTCAAATAACAACGATAATAATAGTTATTATTTTTAATTAATAAAGCGTAATAAACATATTTTAATTAAATCGTTATATATTATATTTAATGTCAATAAACGTTTGAGAAAAATATATTCAATTTTAACAGCAGTTACGTAATTATGCTTTTGTAAATGTTTAATTAGCCAACGTTTTTAAACTTTGTTTATTAGTACTACTTTTTTAGGCACATTGCACGCTGTTAAATGCAATAATTTGTCAAACTTTTAATTAAAACTGAAAAAATTGTAAAATATTTTATTTTATTTTTATGTATATTAATTTGAATACTTTACGAAAAACATCTTTCAGAAGTAGACATTTTAGCGAAGTCGAACGTGAGCCCGCGTTTTAGTGCCGGTGGTGGGATTTGAACCCATGTCTACCAAGGTCCAAATCGAGCGATGTACCGCTAGACCACCCCGGCACAATTAAAAGCAATGGAGTACCGTGTGATCTCCTCACTGACAAAAACTGCGCGCCCGAGTAAACCCGATTGAGGATCGTCGCGAGCTTCAACCCGCCGAAGTGCAATGGCGAGCCTCCACCAGAGATCAGAGCATTCGTGATCACTCTGAACCCGCAGATATATGCAAATGAATGAATTATTTAAATTTAAAAAATGATATTGTAAAAACGTGTTTTGTTAATTTAAAACGTAAATTAATTCCATACATCCATTTTTTTGAAAATAAACAAATTTTTTAAACAAATTTTTGGTTGCCAAAAAATTACACAGTAAAAACTCGAATTTATATGCAATATAAAAGCCATTTTTGAGTGCTTGAATGTTTGACAGTATTCACTTTTTAGAATGTAGACAATTAGCATAACTTGACGAGAAATGGCATTTATTAACTTTCTACCTCTGTACCACTACATCATACAAACATCGCCTAGTTTAAATCAGAAATGATTCAATCTAGCCAATCCCAGGCCTGGATAAAAGAGGAGGGTTTGAGCGCGCAAGGTTAGAAACCTGACCTCTATAAAAAATTTATACTGCTACAGAAACAATCAAGAGAACGTCATTCCGGCAGCCAACGGCAAAGAAGTAATCGCACGTATCTGGATGACAGAGTTACACAAATGACAGGGTTGAGTGAAAGCCGAAAGGAAGCTCAATATTTGATTTGCCAAATCTTTAATGCCAACAAGACTTTGTTATTGTTTTTGTTGTTGCTGTTGCTGTTTTTCTGTAATTGTTATCTTATTGTCTCATGCTTATTTTTAAAGTAAAAAGGTTTTGTATATATAAAATATGTGGTTAATTGGAAAAAGGTAAAAACCTATAATTATAATTTTTTCTCAATAAAATATTGCTTAGCGGTTCAGCACTCGACTCAAAACTGGGTTCAATGGCACCAAACGCGGATTAACGTTTGGTTTTGCTAAAAGCAGGAAAAAAGAAAACAGCAATTGACATAACAAAGTCTAAATCAAACTTAATAGACCATTCAATTACAAACATGCAAAGTTTTAGCATATATATGCCGAAAAAACATTTACAGTTTGCAATTGAAATAAACACAAGTCACATACGCAAACAAAATGCACTAAAATAAAACTAAATTAAATTAGATTAAACTGCTATTTACAATAGTCAACATTTTACTTACGTTAAACATAAAATCAATTCTTTTTTCAACTACTTCCAAGTAGCTTTCCATACCCAATTTGCTTTCGATCAAATCGTAAACTGCCTGAACAACTTCTTTCAGTTCGTCGCGGCTGATATATCCATCCGAATTGAGGTCGTACAAACAAAATATCCATTCAATTTTGTCTTTTTCAGTGCCATGTGTCAAATTTGACAAGCCTCGTGCAAATTGCTACAAGAATTGTTGTAAACATACTACTTGTAAGTAATGTATAGTCTACTTTTATATTTAAAAACCGTTTTTTTGCTGTTATTAACTATTTTGTTTTAAATAATAATTACTTATTGAAACAAACATTTAAACGATACTTGAATTACTGTTTTATTTGTATTATTACAATAAGATTAAAACATTTTTTTTATCAAATTGGCAAATATAAGATGAAGATATATTTGTAAATATAAACCACAAATGTGCCGGGGTGGTCTAGCGATACAGCGCTCGAATTCGGACCTCGGTGGGCATGGGTTTAACTTCCATCACCGGTACTAAAATGCGGGACCACGTTTGGCTTCGCTAAGTGTCCATTGCCGGAAAATGGTTTTCGTAAAACATTCAAAGTAGTAAACATAAATAAACATAAATAAAATATTTTATGTAAAATTGACACAAAATATTTTAAATTTTGTACAATAAAATTATCATATTTTAATTGTAATTTTTTTTAAAAACAAATTACAAATTGTAATCTAACATGTATTCGAATAAATGTTTAATTTTTTAAAATTTTTAATTAAAAAAAAACATTTTTTTGAGTTGCATTACTTTTTTCTATTTACTGAAAAATCAGTATTTGGGAAAAATGTCAATTAAAAAAATTATTGTGTCTTTTAATTGAATTGAAAATTTTAATAACTTAACATTTTTTGTTAAATAACTAACTTTATTTTTAAAATAACTATTTTTTTAAATATTCAACAATTAGAATATATTTTTAAAAAAACAATTTAGTTAGCTAATAATTAAAATTGTACCTTTGTGCTTAATAAAAAGTATAAATAAAAATGTAATAATTTTTATTTAAAATAAAATACATTGCAATTTGTGATAATTTTAAATCTATAAGTTTCACAATTTTGTTGATTGTATTTTGAAAAGCATGGGGTAATAGGATTGTTCCATATAATTGTGCATTAAAGTTTTGACTTTAAAAATTGTGTATATCGAAAAGTGAAATTTTATTCGACTTTTTACCGAATCATGCTGCTTTTACTTATTGACCGTAGTTTAATAAAAGTGTATCTTTCTGTTGTTTCTGTAGAAATATGTTTTTTTTCTAATTTTGACCTTACATTATTCTTTTTTCTCGACAGGCCTTGGCTACGGTGGAGTTAACCCTAAATTAGTGTTTGTAAAAGTATTTCTGGTTATTCTTTATCACCAATTTGTTGGGACAATAAATTTTAACTAATTTTCATTAATCCATGTACGAATTACTGGTTTGTTTAATTTTATATTGTTCAGTTTAAGTAGGCACATATCTTGAACACCAGATATTACGAATCATTAATCGTTCACAAAGACTTGTACTTAATAAAAATATAAAATAATGGAAATGTTTTAAAAACAACGTTTTTGTATTTAATGGTTAAATGTTTATTTTTCAAATGGTTTAAAAAACTTTAAAATAATATATTTTATCAATGAATTGACAAAAAACAAACAACTGAATAACGCTACCTCAAAATTGATTGCTCCTGATTGACTCTTGTCGAATACACGAAAACACAACTGGGCATATGCTTTAGATGCTTTAAATTAATAAAAAAAAACATTGATTTGTCTATTTATTTTACAAAAATATTTAATTATTTAATTTATTTTTTTATAAAAAAAAAATAAGTTATTTTATTTTTATGTATATTAATTTGCATGCTTTACAAGAAACATCTTTCAGAAGTAGATATTTTAGCAAAATCGAACGTGTGCTCGCATTTTAGTACCGGTGATGGAATTCAAACCCCGATGCCCACCGAGGTCCAAATTCGAGCGATGTACCGCTAGACCACCACCGTGTGGTCTCCTCACTGACAAAAACTGCGCGTCCGAGCGAACCCGATTAGGGATCGTCGCGAGCTTCAACCCGCCAAAGTGCAATAGCGAGCCTCTACCCGGGGTCAGAGCATTCGTGATCATTCTGAACCAGCAGATATATACAAAAAAAATGTTTAATTTTTTTTTTCATTTTTACTATTTTTAATATTTTACGGGAAACGCATCTTACTGCAGTGGACATTTGTTAGCGAAGCCGAACGTGAGCCCGCAGTTACTGTTGCTATTAAATATTTTTAGTAGAAAGCATTTGAAGTTTTTTGTCACATATCTAGTTATTACTAGATCAAAATAGCGTTTTCTGCTCAACATTTTGCTAAAATGTTTAAACTCAAACTTGGGTAGATATGGATTTGAATGTTATTACCGGGTTCTTCACTTAATGTTCACTTGATAAAAAATGTTTTATAAAAACTTTTCAAGCAGTGACAGTTAAATAATAAATACATCATCTTAAATAAAATAAATAATCTAAATGCATTTTATCAATTAAATTAACAGCTTTTCAATACAGTTGACAATAAATAGAATTTGTCCTGATTTTTTTAAAGTATTTAATTAAAAATAAACCATTTAGAGTATAAAATGAGTATAAACAATCGTTTGTATTACATATATTTCAATAAATAAAAAAATACACAATGTAATTTTACAAATTATTTATTAAAATTAAGTTATCTAAAAAACGAATATTTAAACTTTGCCATTAAATAAATTAATAGAAAGATTTGGTTTAATAAAGTTTAAACAATCTTTTATGTATTTGGTTTTTAATTGTTCAGGAGCTAATTTTAGCTTAGCGGTAGGGCGCTTAATTTCGACTTGGGTGGGCACAGATTTGAATCCCACCATCGGCCCACTAACAATGGCGGCCTATGTTTGGCTTCACACGAATGCCGACTGTTAAAAATGCGTTTTTTGTAAAACATTGAAAGACAAATCAACGTTTCATAAACAACATTTTCAATATGTAGACGACAGTTTGAGTTTATTTGTTCCCCGTTTTTTTTTGTTAACAGAAATTTATTTCAATGAATGTAAAATTGCAGTTATTTAAATAATACCCCCACTTTATTTAACACTATAATAATTTTTTAACACTACATTTTAAAGCATATGTAACATATATATAAAATTGAAATACAACTTACAAGTCGTTAATTTTTTTTCGATTTTGAAATTACATTTAAAAATAGCAATTGTATTTGAATAATAAGTAAAATTTTGATAGGTTTAAAAAATTCTTATAATAATTTATTTTATAATTACATATAAAAGCGGCTTGTATCATAAAAAAAGCTTTTTCAACTCAAAATATCATTGTGCTTAATTGTAGGAAAAAAAATGATACACAGCATAAAAATGAGTTGGCAAGCTACAATGTGTCAATATTATAATAAAATTATATGCTTTACTTATTATCACATAAAACATGTTTAAATACAATAATAATAATAATAATAATAATAATAATTTTTGTATTTTTTTATCCAATTTACAGCATTTCGAGTTGAATTAATTTTTCTATATATTTAGTTACACTAGTATAAAATTAATTTAAAAGTATGCTCTTATAAAACAACTAATTGACATTCAAATTTTATTTAATTTTTCTAATACATTTATGCTAAATCTATAAATAAAAATTATTTTGTTCGTAGTCAACATGAAATTCTGAATTTTATTTTTAGCAATTTTTTGTTATTTAATTTAGCAAGTACACAAATAACTGCCGTGTCAAAATTGTACAATGGTAGGTAGATACTGAAGTTCAATACTGAACAAACCTTTGAAAGGTTGTGACAATTAATTTATTGATTTAAAAAAACTATTAAATAAAACTATATACAAATGCCGGGGTGGTCTAGCGGTACAGCGCTCAAATTTGGACCTTGGTGGGCATCGGGGTTCGAATCCCACTACCGGCACTGAAATGCGGGCCCACGTTTGGCTTTGCTAAATGTCCATTGCTGAACAATGTTTCTTGTAAAAACATTCAAAGTAAAAAACATAAAATGAAAATAATAGAAGACGTAAATAGTGAAATGAATTCATGCCGTATAATCTCATTAATTACAAACAGAAAAAATATATAATGTAATATGATGCAATAGATACATAGATATACACATACGCAGAATGCCAATTTCACGTTTGAGGCAAAATTAATAAAGTTACTAATTGTTGTTGTACCCACAAAATGAGTTTTAATGTGTGTGTGTGTGAATGTAAATAGAATCAAGTGTTATTAAGATAGAAAAAAATATTAGCAGCTTGAACAGTTATCAACACTTGAGAGCCATCAAATGACGTAATATTGACAAAGTGCACAACCGTATTTTTATTTTAGTATTGTCAGATTCACTTTGAATAATAAATGTACTAAGTTTTTAAGTCAACCAGGAGCACTGTACAGCTGTTTCACACCCTTATTTGGAATAAGCAGCAGAGCCTACCTTGCAAGTTTTAGACACATACGCAAACTTGAACTAACGCCCTATCTGGTGCCAGGCCAGCGCCTTAAACCACTGAGCTACGGGTGGATGACACATTCGATGTCAATAATATCATTTTTACAACAAATAAATATTACTATTATTATGGGCTAAATTCCATTTTAACAGTTGTTTGACAATTAAAAAACATGAAAATATTTAATTAGCTTAAATTAATTAATTAATTAATTTTTCACTTACAACTCTTTCAATATATATATATATATATATATATAAAGTTTATTACTACTTTTCTCTAGTAATAAACAATCCTTTTAATAAATATTCCTGTTTATACTTAAAAAGAAACAATAAACATTTTTTTTAATGTCTACATTTTAAAATTCACGGATTTTTGTTTATTATTAGCAATATTATGAAATTAAAAAAAAACTAGAAGAAATTAAAAGTATTTTTTTATTTGTTCGTAACAAATAAGGCAATAAAAATAAATTATTATTTATTACTAAACGTTTTAGCCGTTATTTTTACTACTTGTGAATGTTTTGAGACGGCAAACGCACTTCTTTCATCAGTGGGGACATTTTAGTGAAGCCAAACGTGGACCCACATTTATTGGCAGCAGTGGGATTCGAACCCATGTTCACTTAGGTCCAAGACGGGCACTGTACCGCCAGACCATCCCGGCAAAGATCTAAACTGATTGTTTATAAAAAATCAAATGGGAATAACTGGCAAATTACTATTTGAGAAACTAAATTAAGACACAGTATAAAACGAATTTTCTGTAAGTATTATTTTTAAAAGATTAGTAAAAAATGTAAACAACTTTTAAATAAAAAATATTTTGGAAAAATGCAAAAGTCATCATTGTTTTCGAAAACAAGGTCTTATATTACATTTTTATAATTTATTTTAAATTTAATTTTTAAGTTTATTTTGTTTACATCGACACGTGCAAAAAATAGCCATTTGTATTGCCACTTAACATCGTTAAATTTTGTTATTAATATAATGGAAGAAATTCAAAAATTATGGGTGTTCTATAACGCATAAAAACCGTTTTGCATACGCCTTGTACTGTGTTTTTAATATTTAACATTCTATTGTATATTAATGTTTATTATTAACATATATAATTATGAGTAATTTGTTTATAAATTTATGAGGGTTTTTTTCATTGTTGTTCTTGTTCAAACGGTTTAAATGAAACATTTTTCAGCATGTGGACATTGAGGAAAGTTGGGATGAATGGCCGTATTTAGTGCCGTTAGTAAAGATTAAACCCATACCCATTGAAATTAGAATTCACTTGACTACTCCGGTATTGTAAAATAATGTAATTTATTTAAATCATGTACCTACTAAAAACGTTTGAATTTAATAACACTGTTTGATGAATAACTTATGTAAGTTATCACATTTTATTTTATTATTCATTTATTTATTCTTACTACCTCGAATGTTTTAGGAGAAACGCGCATCTTTTAGCAGTGGACATTTTAGCGAAATTGAACGTGGACCCGCATTTTAGTGGACCGGTAGTGGGATTCAAACCCGGATGCCTATCGAGGTCCAAATTCAAGCGCTGTACCGCAAAACCACTCCGGCATGATTTTCAGACAATAGACATTTTTGTATAGTTAAACTAAGACTTGCATTGAGTGCCAGTATTAGTGCCACTCATACTTATTTTCAATCCAAATATACTAAAATTGTACCTTGCATTGGAAGTTGCAATATTACAGAATTATCCTAACCCTCTTAATACAGTTCCATGTTTTTTACAATACATGCAATAACATGGGTTTTTTTCAATTACATACTTTTTAAATTAAATTATTTAAAAATAAAAATCCATTTTGAAAACAAAAATATAGTTATATCAAAAATGTTTGAATGCAAAAAACAGACAAAAATATAATTTTTTATGTAAATTTATTTTCATGTTTCGGATTTCGATTACATAACAACCGAATTTGTTTTAATTTGCTTGGGGGGTTTTTTGATTAAAATAATTCTGTCCAATTTTTACAAACATTTTAAAAATGATACAAAATAAATGTCAATAAAATACATTCTTTAAATTTTTATTGATAATAAATCACTAAATCCTAAAGCCCTTTTCAGTAAATCTAGTATCAATTAAATATTTTCAATATTCAAATTATATTTTTATATTTGATAAATAATTAAAAATATATATATTGTATTAAAATTTTAGTTGGTTTTATTAATAACTCTTATAAATTTGCAAAAAGATATTGGAAAACAAAAAAAAATGTTTGCAAATTTTTACTTATTTTATAATACGTTTTTAGTATGCTGTTATCAACATTAATTAAGTATAGTCAATTTGATTTTGCAATATTATTTAATTATATTAAGCACATCTAAGTTGTATTAAAACATTCTTTCAATATTACTTTACTAGTATAACTGAGATAATTTACGAAAAATAACATTTTACGATGAAATTCTGATTTAGGTCAAGAACAAAAATATTTGCACTTTTTTTTAAATTAGGAGAAAAGGGAAGTAGTTACTTCAAAATAAACTACAAAAAATGTACACATTTAAAAATAGACAATAAACGCTATAAAATTTTATTTAATATTTCAGATAATATGTATTGCTTTCTAGAAGCATCTTAAGCAAATGTTCTTACCTTTTTTAACCTTACATTGTGGAATTTGATTTTGTACTACATAATTAATCTTATTTATTAAAATGTTTTATTTGTTAAACTATTTACATTATATTTTAAAATAATTGTAAAAACATTACAATTATATTAAGGTTTGGGTTGCTTGGAAAGATTTTGCAATTTTCCTAACTGAAATACATTAATTTTAACAATATAATTAAAAACAAATGTTGTCTTTACCAAATATATGTCTAGCGGTACAGCGCTCGAATTCGGACCTCGGTAGACATCCGGGTTCGAATTCCATCACCGACACTAAAATGTTGGCCCACGTTTGGCTTCGCTAAAATGTCCACTGCTGAAAGATGTTTTTCGTAAAGTAGCAAAGTAGCAAACATAAAAGAATTAAAAAAAGTGTTCAATGCTCTAGAGAATCACGTTGATGTACAGTGGGATGCTAATGATCCTGAGGATTTGAGTGGGATGCTAATAATCCTGAGGATTTGAGTAATGCTTATAAAGTCTCAATTTCCAATGATGGTGATATTCCTGACTGTTCGTCCTCCACGTGGTGCATCCTGGACTAGGTGCCCCTAGACATCTAGACTAATAACAGCAGGGTCCGAGTGCACAGCGGTATAACTGGGCTTCCGCTACGGCAGGTGGGTGCGAACATACACCCAGGATAGTTAAAAGGTATCTAAAGGTATACGTGTATACCATATGTAGCCCTTGGACTAAGGGCGATAACCCTGACAAAAAATCAGGCGGCCTCGTCAATCTTTGCGAACAGTGGCGACATCACAAGAATGCCGTCTACCAGCCAAGAAACTTTGTTATTCTTCCACGTTTGTCTACGCTTGTCAAGCCATCGAGATCGATTGTTCTACATGTCGTATAAATATGGGAAATAATGAAGAGGTGACCACGTCACCAATTAATAAAAAAAAACCAAAAATGTACAGCATTCAATATAAAGTAAACATTTTTTTACTAATCTAATAGCTACTTTGAACAATTACCAGTTCGATCCTATTTTAATAATTTTTGCTATTATTACAGCCAAACCTATTTTTAAATTATTATTTGGTAAAAATATTATAAAATTGAGTATGTTTTAAAAATGTTTGCTACTTTGAATGTTTTATGAAAAACGCATCTTATAGCAGTATATATTTTATTAAAGCTGGTGGTTGGATTCGAACCCAGATGGCCACCGAGGTCCAAATTCGAGCGCTGTACCGCTAAACCGCCCCGACACAAAAACTTATTAGAATAAAGTACATTTGTAATTGTTGAATTTGGTACTACAATTGCTCTAGAGTATCACGTTGCGATTAAATATAAAATAGAATAATTTACCAATTTAAAATAATTAAAATAATTCATAAATAGTGTCACAAAAGCGAATCAAACAAAAATGTTGACCACATTTTTGAACTCGTGAACAATCATTTTGTTGTTGTTTTTGACTGGTCGTGTCAACTCATGTGTGCTTTCTTGCTTGTTTCCAAGCAAAAGGCCTTGTCAACAAAAACAGGACTTATTTGGTCCCATTTCAAGACAGAACAAACACCGGCTTCAACATGCATTGAAATACAATGTGCTACTTTAAAAACCTAGTTTAAATGTGCCTATCGCATTTAAATTCTTTCTCGTAATAGCAAGCAATATATGCAATATATTGATACATGTCAGCAAGATAGCCTTGACAACTAGACATTTGAGTTCGTCATTTGGCTTCACCAACTTGTTCACTCGTTGTAGTAGACAGCCATTCATTGTTGTACCATAAATTACCTGGTTTTTTTCCAACGTTGTACTTTCTACCTATTGTTAGTGCAATTAATTTTATGACAATGTTATCAATATTGCTTTTGATATATTTTATGGCATAAATACATAACAGTAGCATTGTTCTACTGTCAAAAGTTAATTAGCGTTAAACTACAAAGTATACTTATTTTTATAGAGTTATTTTTAGCTATTCAATACTTAATATGTATAAAACAAACCGAATTGTTGTTTTTCATTTTATGATTTATTATAACGTAAATTATATTCAATTTTATCAATGGGTTTTTTTAGGATTTGTTTATTTTTAGAATGGTTATGTTAGAATTGTTAGATTCAGTTGAATAATAAATATACTAGGTTTTTTTAAGTTAACCAGGAGCACTGTACAGTTATTTCATTACTATAAATAATAAATTTACAGGTCCAAGGTTATCCACCCGTTGCTCAGTAGTTTAAAGCACTGGTTTGACACCAGATGGAGCGGGGTTTCAAGTTTATGTGTGGGTCTAAAACTTGAAAGGTATGCGCTGTTGATGATTCCAAATAAAGGTGTAAAACAGCTGTCCACTGCTCCTGGTTGACTTAAAAACCTAGTAAATTTATTATATTTAATTTGTTTAATTATACGAAAAATAAGCAAACGTTTGAATTTTACTTATTTATTTACTTATCAACTTAAGTTCATGTAAAAAATTAAACTATCCTATCAAAAATGCATTAATTTTAATTTTTACACATTGTAAAAATTTGAAATTCCTTTATGTAATATCCAAGCCTTAAATTATTTAAATAGATAATTTTTATTATTTTACATTTTTAATTCCCCCATTCCTGGCAATTCCCAAGTCCGCTTGAGAAGGGAGCAGAATAGTTTTAGCCCAAAATTAGCAACCTGACCTTTGTTAATAAAACAATACAAAAGGAAACCCTTTTATTAATTTACGACAAAGTTGTAAAAACATGATTCCAGTAACAGTTTTTAGGCAATATTCGAATAACATGTCAATCTGTGATATTATCTAAGGTCAAAAGTTAATGTACAATCAAATAGAACTATCTTGTAGTTCCATGCTCTTTAAAACGAAATGTTTTTAAAATAAATAAATAAACAAATAATAATTGCATAATAAATTAATGATTTATTTAATAATATATTTAAAAATTGTTATTAATATTAAAAAATAAATGTTTACATAATTAAACCAATGTGTACCTTATAAACTTTATGTTATATATATATATATATATATATATATATATATATACATATATATATATTACTACTAAAAATATGGAAAACATTGTGGAGAAATAAGTAAAAGAAATTACGGAAATTAACGTAATTTGAAAACGTTCACTTGTTGCATTTTAAATCAATAACACTTGCACTTAACATAAAATATATTTTATGTATACTGTTATAAAATTATTATTATTAACATTATTATTATTTTTATTACTGTTATTAATATTATTATTATTGTTTTTCTTATAATCATTACTATTACTATTATTATTATAATTCTTATTACTATTATTATTACCACTATATTTCTACTATTATTATTAGTAATAGTAGTAATATTGTTGTTATTGTTATTATTGTTATTATTATCATTATTAGCATTATCATTATTATTATTATTATCATTATCATTATTATTATTATTATTATTATTATTATTATTGTTATTATAATTATTGTTATTATCATTATTATTAGTGGTAATACAAAACCCTTATACTCTAAAGAGCATGGAGCAGCAAATTAACAATAACAACAACAACAACAAAGCTTCTTAACTTATTACGCATAGAGAAATATAATGGTGAACCATTGAATAAAACATTCGATTGAAATATGCATATTATTTACATAATTTTATAAAATGTGTATTAATTTGTACTTCAATTTCAAACATTAAAATAAACAAATTTATTTTTAACTAATCAATATAAAAACAAAAACGTTTTGAACATGTTTTAAACAAGAAACGAAAAAACGTACATCGATTGGGGAAAAATTCTTTATATATTTGTACAAACGTTTCTTTGGTTGCCATACCCATGGGACACGTCTGTTTTAAAGCGAACAAAACAAAACAGATTTTTTTTTAAATGGTATAAAAATTAATTACTCAACGATATAATATAATTGATGCATTTTACACGTGTTTTTGTTTACAGTTTAAAAATGATAATTGATTTTTTTGTAAGTCTATGAAAACAGTGGTTTACGAAAATGTCTATTTTTAGTATATAAACGATTTTAGACAAGTTTAAACAATAAACAATTCAAATTAAAATGGGGCATAAATAATTAAATGTTTGATGTTTTTGTTTTTTAATTAAATGTAAACAGTGATCATTGCTAAAATTTGATTACCATCCAATAATTAAAATGTCAATAATTTGTGGAAGCTTTAACCGTTTTGATAATATGATGGCATCCTTTGCTTCATACTTGGATGCAATACACAATAGTAAATTTGCACTTGAAGATGTAAATATATACTTATACCTTTTAGTAGACATTGTAAAGCATACCATTAGCAATTGTATTTACGTGAAACTTTTAATTGGTTTTGTTGGTTTATACAAGTACCAGCGTTGTGACAAAAATATTGACGATCAGGTAATGTTTGTGCTACATTTATTGACAAAATAGTCGCGCTGTACAAATGCGGAAACAAAATCGGGTGAGCATGGGTTTGAGTGCTTTTAGTGGTACTTAATAGAATTATCCGTCTGTCTATCTCCAATGTCTATTTGCTAAAAATATTATTCGTAAAGCATGAAACATTATATAATAATAATAATAATAATAATAATAATTATTATTATTATTATTATTATTATTTTAATTATTATAACTAATAATAGTAATATTATTATTATTAGTAGTAGTATTGTTATTATTATAATTATTCATATAATTATTTATATTATTATATTATTATAATAATTATTAATATTAATATTATTACTATTATTATTATTGTTATTATTAACATAATAATAATAATTATTATTATTAATTTAATTATTATAATTAATAATAGTAATATTATTATTATTATTATTATTAGTAGTAGTAGTAGTAATAGTAGTAGTAGTATTGTTATTATTATAATTATTTATATTATTATTTATATTATTATTTATATTATTATAATTATAATAATAATTATTAATATTAATATTATTATTATTATTATTATTATCATTATTAAAATTATTATTATTATTATTATTATTATTATTATTATTATTATTATTAACATTATTATTATAACGATCAATTTTATTATTAATATTAATATTATTACTATTATTATTATTGTTATTATTAACATTATTACTATAACTATTATTATTATTTTGCATATTAGAAATATCGCTAAAGCGCCAACTTCAAAACTGGGTTAAGACTTGTTTTCTTGTTTATGTTTACCAAATGTCAGCTTGATAAACATTTTTTTGCGTAAAAAGCAGAAAAATCAAAAAAGTAACTATAAGCAATGTAGTTTTAATGTTGTTTTAAATGTAAAAGTTTAAGCTTGTTGTTTGACAAACCCCCATTTTCGTAATTAATACAAGGAAAAAATAAGAAAATTGTTCTACCAATTTTGTTGTATAACCAAATTGACACAAAACTGTGTGAAATAAAAACAGCACTTTGTTGCCCAATATCCCATTAGGAAACTTAAATTGAACCGACCGTATCTATTGATAATTGATGTTAATAATAATTTTACATTTATTTTTAACTACCCATATTATTTTTGTCTATTTTCTTTCCTATTTAAACAACTAGCGTAATTTAAAATACTTTAAAATGTTAACTACATCACTTGAACACTTTACATTCAATTGTAAATGTTTTAATGCAATTTATTTTCAAAATATTCAATCAATAAAAGTAAACAACTTAATGCAGCTAAACGTTTTTATTAAACAATTTTAAAATTTAAAAGCATAACTAATTTAATTTTAAATTTTGAATATTACTTTAATTTGCTTAAATAAAATATATTTTGACAATTTATTTGTAATGCTTAATTAGATACAGACTAATAACAAATATTTAAATAAAAGACGGTTTTTTTTGTTAAATTCGAAATTGTAATTAAATTTTATATGCTGCATTTTGTTTATTGGAATAAAAATTGTAGTTAGTAACCTGGCCTTTGAAAAATGCCTATATTGCCACAATAACAATAAAAAGCCGTATTTTGACAAAAATAAGCAAATAAGTATTAACACAACTCAGATAACAGGATTGAGTAAAAATCAAAACAGGCTTATTGTAAATAGTATCTGTTTGTTGCAGTTCAATTGTAACAATGGTTCCTAAATTTATATCCCCGACAGTTCCGCCGTGGTCTAGTGGTACAGCGCTCGACTTGAATTTGGGTAGGCATTGGTTTAATTCCCACCACCTGTACCAAATGTCCACTGGTTAAGGCTTATTTTCTGTCAAACATTGAAAGTAGTAAAAATCAATTAAATCAATTAAATTAATTGGTCAAATTCCGATTTTTTACCGCCAGCCAAATCAGAATAAACGGTTGTCGAATGGACAATTAATACAATATGCAAAATATGGTTGGTTGACGACAAAAAATGTAATTGTAATAAATATTTTTTTGGAAATAAACAAAAGTATTGACAAAATGTTTGACCCTATATAATTATTTTGTTGTCTCATATATTGTTTTTAAATTATGGGACTTTATTGTTGTTTTTACTGTTATTATTGTCATTTGTTTGTCCTATGCTTATTACTATTGAAACAAAAGTTTTTGTAGTAATAAAAACAATAATAATAGTAATAGTAATAGTAATAATAATAACAATAATAATAATAATTAATAATATAATAATTATAACAGCAATAATAGCAATAATACTAATATTAATAATAATAATTATTATTATACCTATAACAATAATAATAGTAATATAATATTAATAGTAACATCAACATTAATAATAATAATAATAATAATAATAATAATAATAATGGTCCATTTGTTTCTAAAAGAACATCAAACAAATTTTAATTTGTACATTTTCTGATAACAGTTTTCTACTAAAATGCATTTTTTGCAATTTATTTTAATTTTAAAACCGTCTTGACATTTTGCAGAAAAAAGACACCATAATTGCTAATAATACATTGGTAACATGTTTTGACAACACAGGTCAAATTTAAGTTTATCAAGAGACAACCAAAAACAACCAAAGTTCAAAAATAGAACATATTATTAACAACGATTTGCAGTGGGTACACATACAATTGTCACCTAAAAGTAACGTCTATCTTTTAACTAAATACACATTTTAAAATAATCTAATTTATTGCTAATTGTATTTTATTATTTTCAAGTTTTTAAATAAAGAGAAGTTAAGTAACAGTTAGTTATATGTTAAATTAATCCAAAAATTAACCAAATTATGAAAAAAAGCAAAAAACATAATAGCAAAACAATGCCGAGGTAGTCCAGCGGAACAGCGGTCGGTTTGCACCTTAGTGAGCATGGGTTCGAATCCCACTATTGGCACTAAAATGCGGACCCACGTTCGACTCTGCTAAAATGTCTACTGCTGAAAGGCATAATTCTCGTAAAACAAAGTAATAAACATTAAAAATTTTTTTTATTTCTTTGTTCAATTACAAGTACATGCAATCACTCGACAAACATGTCCCGTATACTTTTTTACAAATTTTCTATAAATATATTTGAAAATAATTAATAATGTAGAAAATTATCAGAAAAGGTCAAGTATTCAATATTTTGTCTTATTGACAATTTTTAATTATTCAAAATTTATGTCAAATGTAGTTTTAATGTTTTCAAAATACTTTTAAAATGTTTATTAAACACTTAAAATTAGAAAAAATGTAATAATTATAATTCAAGTGTGTAAAATGTATTTAAAACGAGCACTTGAACCGTGTATCAAGGACATCTATCCTATCTGTTAATGTATACAATTAATAATTTATAAAAAATACAGTCTATTCATAAGTGGTATAAACAATGGCCATCTATATATCAATGTATGTTAATAAACATTAAAAGTAAACAATTTGTTAATTGATATTTTTTATTTGTTTTATAAGATAACGATATTTGAAGGAAAAGATAGTGTTAATTACAAAAAGCGTAGATAACGTTGTGAATAACAGCAACAACAACAACAAAACAATTTTGATATTAATAATTTGTGTACTTTGTTGCAAAAATAAAATGAACAAAGTGCTCTTAATGAAATAAAATAGAATTTTTTCTTCTGTTTAAATGCAAGTTGATAATAGTTTTAATTGCGTTTATTTGATTGCATGGAATACAATTCAATATAAATTAGTAGTCTAAAAATATGTATTTTATTTTTTATTTTTTCAATTGTAAAAATTGGTTTAAATTTTTGTATTTAAAAAAAAATAACAAAAACTTTATATTTGATTTGCACATTTTTTGGTAGTGCTCAACTAGAACCTCGGTGGTTCAATCGCCACTACTGGCACGTTCACTCAAACATTCAATGCTTAAATATCTTTCGCACAATATATTTAAAATAGTAAAAATAAGTATTAAAAAATAGCCTTGTTCAACCAAAGTAGGATTACTTTCTACACACTAAAATGTTTGTTCTTTTAAACACATACTTGGTTGACAGTTTGGGGTCAATTTGAAAACAAATTATTTTTGTTAAATAATAAAATTAAACCAGATTTTATGTATTTTATTATTTGTAATATGCTAGAAATTGTCCGATTTATTAAAAAATAATGAATTTACGTGGTTTGACCAAATCAATCACATTGTACAACTGTTTTATAATCCACATAATGATAATTCTGAGGATTTGAGTAATAATAATGATATTCCTAACTGTTCCTCCTCCATGTGGTGCTTTTTAGACTAAATTCCCATAGGCACTTAGAGCGAGTGCACAGCAGCATAATTAGACTTTCGCTATAGTGGGTGATTGTTAGCATACACCCACAGTACTTAAAAATTATTTTAAGGTATATGTATACCATAACATAGTCCCGGGGATAAAGGAGCTAACCCCGATAAAAGTCAAGCACTCTGGTCTATCTTCCTGAACAGGGACCCCGTTTAATATGTCGTACAAAATTTTAAATAAATAGATTAAAAGACATAAACCGTGAGATAAATTCATTTCATATATTCTTGTCATAAAATTTTAGTATGTATATATACAAAAGTGACGGGGTGGTGTAATGGTATAGAAATGTAGAAATAATAAATTAAATAAAACTGCAATTAAATACTAGTTTTTTATTTTTGCATTTATTTGAATTTTATGGCTTGAATGCTTTAAAGTGAAATTTATGTTTCATCAAGGAGACACTGAGCAAAATCAAACATTGAATGACAGTAGTATCACTTAAACATATACGCCTACACAACTTTGAATCTAGCGTTTAATCTACTGGATCAATATCTAAAACAAGCTGTAAAAATTGTATAACGAACATTTTTCACATTTTTTCTAAATAAAATTATTATGTGCCACTTCTGTATAGAAAACGTAGAAACTTCATTTTGAAATTTTAACACGAGTCTTGTTTCAGTATATTTTTAATTATAAATGCATAAAATTGGAAATATAAATTCAGTAGGATTTATAATTGACTGAGCATCGGTTTGAAAATAACTATAATTACTAAATATGCTTTGTTCAAAAATCTGTAACACAACCAAACAATAAAAGGTTAACAAAAAAAAGAAAAACATAATAGAATTTATTTTAAAACTATTTATTTATTTATTTACTACTACTACTACTACTACTACTACTACTACTACTACTACTACTACTACTACTACTACTACTACTACTACTACTACTACTACTACTACTACTACTACTACTACTACTACTACTACTACACTACTACTACTACTAAGTCCTATAAACTTATTATCAGAAAACAGTCACGAATAAATATATTTTAACTGTAATTAAAAAATAGTCATAAAATACATCTTTATTGCCCAATTAAGTTAGGCAAGTGTTGTTTTGAATAAAACAAAAAAACCAAATTCACTTTATATTTTTGTTTTATTGCAAAGCATGGAGGTATCAGTGATATAGATATACGGTAGTTTAATTGGGCCCTCTCAGCAAACACACATATTTTATTTCATTTATTTTTGTTTTAACATGAGAGACGTTTTAAATATAATTATAATAAAATAATATAGGCTATCAATAATTAAAGTTAATTGTTTTTTAAGCTATGTATTATAAAAAAAATGTGTAGTATCTTATTGAGTTTTTAGATAAATAGCAATTTTAGATAATGAAATATATATTATATACACATTAAGTTAATTGCATAAAACAATTACACAAAAGTAATTTTTATATCTCTGTATAATTTTACAAATGCTGATATAATTTAATACAAGTTACCGCATACAATGCAATTTGTAGCAACTTAATTAATTTAAACATTTTGTATGTAGGTAAAATTTTCAAATTACTTATAATATAAACAATACTACTTTAAATGTTTTACGTTAAATAACTTTCAACAGTAGAAACCGAACGTAGGCCCGTATTGAGTGGGCCGGTGGTGGGATTCGAAACCAGGTCTAAGTCGAGTGCTGTACTACTAGGCCAATCCGTCATCTACTTTTATTCAAGTATGGATTAACAATTAACAGTACTTCTTATTATTATTTTGTAATTGTAAGTTGTTTTAAAAATAAACAAAAATATTACTATTATTATTATTATTATTATTATTATATAATTAAAAACATTACCTTAGTATTTGCAGTAATAGAAATGTATTAAATATTACATTTTATTGCAAAGATTTTAGTTTAATTAAATGTGAAACGGTTTTTACATTTTTTTCAATCCTGATCGGTTCTTATTTTTTGTTTGAAAAAAAGAAGTTTGAACTTAAATCTTATAAACCTGCTTTGGTACAAAGATACATATTACGAGTTGAAATGAAATAATAACAATATTGTTACATAAGTACTCTAAAATTAACTCCGTTTAGAAAAGATTAGAAATGAGCCAATTTAGTTAGTCTTAAGCCTAAATAAAGGATAAAAGTCCTCGAAAGAATGCGCTACACTAAATTATCATGACTATTTAGTCATATTTTTACATATTTTTACTCACTTACAGATAGTTTTAGAAAACTATTTATACTTATTTTCTTTTTTCGACATAATGTCTTAAAACCAACCTAAGCAGAAAGTGTATCATTGGCACGAGTTCAACCATTCATGCACAAGATCTATTGTTGACTTAAATTGATACTGTACAACTGCTAATAAATGCAAAAAAATTATATCAACAAGTGGTTAATATGAATTTGAGAATTCTGTATAAATAAAATACAGGATGATAATTTCATTTGTCTAATTCTTATTTTGTACTTTTACTTTCGATTGATTTTTTTGTTAAGTGTTATGTATGTATGCTATATACGAAATGTCCTTCTAGTGATTTATTAAAGATTATATCAATAATAATAATAATAGTAATAATTTTAACAGTAACGATAATATTAATAATAATAATAATAATATTAATTAATAATAAAAAATATTATTAATAATAATACAAATAATAATGATAGAAATAATACTAATAATACTAATAACAATATTAATAATAACAATAATAATATTAATAATAATATAAGTAATATAAATAATAATGATAGAAATAACAGTAATAATAATAATAATAGTAATCATATTAATAACAATATTAATAATAACAATACTATAAATAATAATATCAATAATAATAATAATAATTTTAATAATAATATCAATAATAGTAATAGTAATAATAATAAAATAATAATAATAATATTAATAATAATATTATTAATATTAGAAACATTATAAATAATAAAAATAGAAATGATAGTAATAATAATAATATAAATAATAACGATAGAAATAATAATGAAATCAATAATAATAATATTAATAATAACATTAATAATTATAATAATATAAATAATAGTAATAGTAATAATATTAGGATAATAATAATAATAATATTAATATTAATAACATTACAAATAATAGTGATAGAAATGATAATAATAATAATAATGATAATAATAAATTTACAACTGTGATCATGTTAAAACGTTGACCAATAACGGCAATAATAAACAACAATTAACTATGACTAAACTAAATTTTTATTTATTTATTTTTTTGTGTCAACTAAAACATTTACTGCGCTAGTATTTGTTTGAAGCGACTTTTTAGATATTTATGTATGTTTGTGAGTTGTTCTAACTTAAATGTCATCTGTATCCCCTTTTTGTATTTATATATACTAAAATGTTATATGTTTGTAACTGACGAAAATATACGAACGAAATGAATTCATCTCACAGTTGACGTCTTCTCATATTTTTATTTGAAACATATTGATAAAATTTTGTTTGTTGAATAACGTATTTGTAACTTATAATAATTATTATTTTGTTTAATTCACTGTCTATATGGTACAATCAATATGTTATACTACATTTATCCATTTTTGTAATTTAATTACAAATCAAAACACTTTATATAATTAATATTATATCGTTTATTTGAATAATGATAATAATAATACTAATAATAATAGTGTTTCAGGTATTAAATTAACAAATTTAGTACATAAAAATTGTAAATAATTTAAAAAACAAAATTAACCAAATAAAATTTAATAAAAATTTAAAAATTTATAAAATATAGTTTAACTTTACATTTTATGATTGTTTAATTGACAATCACTTGTTTGTAATTTTGAATTGTTTAACTTTTTATAGAAAAGTTATTTGATGTTGGTACTTGTGTTCAAATGATGTACGAAAAAGACTCAATTAGCAAGTAAATACTCGACAAACCTAAACGCAACTTGGCGATTAGTTTGTGCTTGCCCAATTTGAATGTGTTTCCATTAGGACAAATGTAACATTTATACCTATACCTATCCCAATTTGAGTTAAATGGTGTATCATAATGAATGTATAGATTTAGAATTCCACCTCAGTAACTGCTGAAATTGTGTTAAGAATGATACAAAATTAAAATGTAATATTAGTAACCATGTTTCTGTAAAAAAGAGATTATTATTATTATTATTATTATTATTATTATTATTATTACTATTATTATTGTCATTATTGTTATGTTTATTATTATCATTACTATTATTTTGTTTATTATTATTATTATTATTATTATTATTATTATTATTATTATTATTATTATTATACTTTTATTGAGCATTTAATATCCCGCTTATAAAACAAATTTTCATCCTAGATAATCAATATTTAAAACATTTAAACAATTATTATACATACATATATATATATATATATATATATATATATATATATTTAATTAGTAAACTTTGCGTATTTGTTATCATTCTAAAAATAACTAATTGTGTTTTTTAAATTACGTTTTAATTAATTTGATTTCGTTTTACTACGTTTTTATTTTACTATTAAATTATAATTTTTAATTAAAAAATATTTGATTGATTTATTTTAATTTAAAAATTAAACAGGTTTACTTTTACATGTTGTTTATTTTATTAAATTAAATACAAAAGCACTACAATATAACTATAATTGTATTAATAGTTTTTTAATATATCTTGTTTGCATAGTACTATAATATAATTATCTCTCTCCATATATATATATATATATATATACATATTAAGTAAATACAATTATTAATTAAATACTGTACAATAAACATTTTTCAGCATAGAAGATTACTACTAGGGAATTCAGAGAATTTGAGTAATGCTTATAACATTTTAATTTCCGATTATAGTAATATTTATGACCTGCACTCTAGACTAGGTGCCCATAGGCATTTAGACCGAGTGTACCGGGACATAACTGAACTTAGACTTTGGAAAATAGATACAAGCATACATTCAGGGTACTTAAAATAAAAGAAATAACCTTGATAAAATATCAGGCGGTTTTGTCAATTTTTGTAAACCGTGACACCTTCACATGGATGCCGTCTACTAGCCAAGAAACTTTGTTCTTTTTCTACATTTATTACGCTTATCAAGCCATCGAAGTTGATCGTTTAATATATCGTACAAATATAAAAATAATAAAAAGGTGAAAACGTCATTAACTAAATACAATACTAAAAAAAAGTAGTTTGAAAAAGGTCAAATTAAGTCGCGTTGATGCAATTTAAACTTAAAATTGTTTTTATTTTTTATTTTTAACAATTAAAATGACACTTGTAAATTACGTTTGTCTAGAAGTATGCAACACCCAAAATAAAATTTAAATTTAAACATGCATACTCGTTTGAATCCTTGATACAAATTTTGCAATTCGAAACGCGTAAATTTGGTGCACAATTCTAATTTTTTCAACGAAACTGGCTTGCCTTGAATTTCGGGACTTTTTACAGTATAATTGGACGTGTCTGGATAAATACACAAACAGACACACAAAAATAAAATTAATAAAATTACTATTGGAATAAAAATATGTTTGTTGTGAAAATAGCAAATAAATAAAGATTTAGTATTCTATTGGGAATAGATTTTTAAAAATTAATAATTTAATAACAATTACACTGACTAGCTTTGAGTAAATTTTAAATATAAAAAAACCTATTGTTTAGGGACGCTTCAAAATTATTTATTATTTATTATCAACATTAAAACAAAAAATATTAATAATTGAGCCATATTTTACAATTTGTACAATAGTTCAGTCTACTAATTTGAATAATCAATAAATTTTTTAAACTTATTTATATTTTGGTCAAAATTTAATGTATCACCATAAATATTTTATTAGTATTCTTTTAAATATTTACTTTTTTAAATTATTTATTAATAGGTTTTTTTTACATTTTAAATATTTTTTTTAAAACTTAAAAATTGTAAATACAGTTAAATTAAATTACTAAAAGATTTACTTTAATTATATTTAAGATATTGAATTAAAAATATGTTTTATTTTGTTCTATTGATAACAATTAAATACTGAAAAATATTGATTTGATATAAAATTGTAACAAAAATAAAAATAACATCAAATTAAACTAATCTTTTTTACATAAAGGTTTATAAAAAACCAACAATAATTGTAATTTAGGTTAGTACATTAAGGAAACATTTTTAATTTACATGCAAGTTATTATTATTATTACTATAATTATTACTACTATTTTTATTATTACTAATATTATTGTTATTGTCGTTACTATTATTATTACTACACCTATTATTATTACAACTATTATTCTTGCTATTACTATTGTCATAATAATTACTATTGTTATTATTATCATTATTATTACTATTATTACTCTTATTATTTTTATTACTATTATTATTACTATTATTATCACCCAAAGCCAAAAAGAAGCTCAATCTTTGATTTGCAGAATCTTCAAAACCAACAAGACTTTGTTGTTGTTGTTTTGCTGTAATTGTTGTCTTATTGCCCTATGCTTATTTTTAAAGCAAAACTGTTTTGTATATAATATAATATAATATTACTACTAATACTATTATTATTATATATTATTATTATTTGTTTGGATTAGAAATGATTCAATCTAACCAATCGCAAGCCTGAATAATGGAGGAGGGTTTGAGGTTAAGGTTAGTAACCTAGCCTATGTAAAAAATGTATACTGCTACCAAAACAATACAGGAGGACGCCATTTTGGCAAAAAACGGCAAAGAATTGATCGCACGTATCTGGATGACAGAGTTACACAGATGACAGTGTTGAGTGAAAGCCGAAATGAGGCTCAATCTTCGATTTTCAAAATCTTTAATGCCAAAACCTTAACCAGTGTTGGGATATGGAATGTACACACACGTTTTTGTACTAGACAGTTAGAACAAGTCCTTCAAGAAATAAAAAAGTACAAATTAGATATTTTGGGTATTAGCTAAATGTGATAGATAGGTCAAAGTAATTTATATGATTTCAAGATTCTGTATAAAATTATAAAACAACTGTTGGGAGTTAGAAAAAACACCGATATTCCAATTAAAGAAAAAGATAGTCGTTTACTTTTAACAAATGATAAGCAATCATCTAGATGGGTAGAACATTTTAAAGAAGAACTTAATCAGTCTATGCCAAATACTTTCATAGATTTCAATAATGATAATGATATGAATTTGACTCAAAATCCGGAAATATGTATTGATGGCATTTCTGTAACTGAAGTGATTTATGCAATTCAAAGTTTGAAAAACAATAAGGCAGGAGGACTTGACAAGATAACTGTAGAGATGTTTAAACATGGAGATGATGTTCTAACAAGTAAATCTGCTTTTTTATTTAATGTTATATGGCATAATGAACAAGTTCCAAATGATTGGCGGCAAGGAGTAATTGTTACTTTTCCCAAAAAAAGAAAGTCTGAACGATTGCAATAATTGGCGCGGAATAACCTTATTGTCTGTTTCTGGTAAAGTGTTTTGCAAAGTAATTTTAAATTGTTTAAATAATGCGGTAGATAAACACCTTCAAAAACAACAAACAGGTTTTTGGAAAGAAAGAAACTGTATTAAACAAATACTCACCCTCCGTAACATTATTGAGCAAAGTCAAGAATTTCAGAAATTACTTACAATCAATTTTATTAATTTTGTGAAAGCTTTTGACAGTGTTTATCGAGAATCTTTGTGGAAAATCGTTAATTTTTACGGAATACCGTTGAAATATGTAAATATTATGCGTTTGCTATACGAAAATTCAAGTTGCTGTGTTCGAACAAAAAGTGGTCATACTGCTCTGTTTGAAATTGTCACAGGAGTACGTCAAGGATGTATTTTGTCACCGTTTTTGTTTCTTTTGGTAATTGATTTCATTATGACTCAATTTATGAATATTTTTTTATGGTATTATACGAAACCATGACATATTAACAAATCTGGATTTTGCAAATGATATTGGTCTACTCAGTGAAACTCCAGAAATTATGAAAAATATGACAACACGTCTCAGTGATATCAGTTCTCGTATTGGATTACGGATTAATTGTTCAAAAACAAAAGTGTTGTGCATCAAGTCAAACAATGATTTGCTTATCAAAATTAATGGACAAAATATTGATACTGTTGATTCCTTTACATATCTGGAAAGCATAATTAGTAAAGATGGAAAAAGCAAAATTAATGTCAGACATGGAAAGGTAATGTTAGTTCTCTATAAACTCAAATCAATATGGTTATGTTCTTCCATTTGCTTGAAGACAAAACTTTGTTTGTACGCATCAATCATCATTCCTACGGCAATATATGGGAGTGAAACGTGGAAGCGAACAAACAAGATTGATAAGATGGTGAATGATTTTCATCGCTGATGTTGTAGAAGTATTTTAAGAATTACATGGTGTAATCACATTTTAAATAATGAGATCATAAGAAGAACTGACTTTTGTTCACTACATGATATTATAACAATTAGACAAAAAAAATTAATTGGTCAAATTCTACGTTTACCGCCCAAAAGACCAGCAAAAACAATTTGGAATAGACAATTGGAAATGGTTAAAAAAAGTTGGGGTAGACCACAGAAAACTTGGCTATTCGCGAAGTTCTAATTAAAATAAATGTTTTATAGGATCAACCAAACCGTTTGACAGAATGTTCAAAAACATGGAAGCATTTTGTTATCTCATGTTTTCTTTGAATTACAAGACTTTGTTGTTGTTGTTGTTGTTTTTTCTGTAATTGTTGTCTTATTTCCCCATGCTAATTCTTAGAGCAAAAGGGTATTGTATTATATATATTATATAATATAAATTATTATTATTATTATTATTATTATTATTATTATTATTATTATTATTATTATTATTATTATTATTATTATTATTATTATTATTATTATTATTATTATTATTATCATTGTTATTATTATCGTTATTATTGTCATTATTATTATTATCATTATTATCATTATTATTATTATTATTATTATTATTATTATTTTATTATTATTATTATTATTGTTATTACTATTGGGTTAAACGCGTTAATAAAAAATATGTACTACATTATATTCAACAATTGAATAATTTTATGACATAAAATGCACATTAAATACAATTTTCAGAAGCAACTGCTTTAGTAATTTGTACAAGTTATAAAAAATAAAATATTATCCAGCCACATCATAAAAGTTTGAAAATAATTAAAATAGTAAACGTGACATACATTACGACTATGTATGTACATATATATACATATATATATATAAACATTTTAAAAAAACAGTGACACTAGCAAGCACTTTAAAAAGAGACATGTTGGTTAGCTAATGGAAAATAAACATTAACTTCAAATTCCTTATTTACAATTTACTTTTATTTTACTCCAATATTATTTATTTTATTTGAATGTCATTATCCTTGAAGAACTCCATTATTTTTATCTAAAAAACATTGTAGTGTGTTTTGAATTATTTGAAATAATTGGCAAAATAAGAAAAGTAATATAAAACAATTGTTTTTGTTTTAAAAAAGTTCAATTAATTTTGTAATAATTTCTAAACTACAAATATTTGTATTTTTAATTAATAAAATTAAAGTATAATTTAATTCAAAATATGTTATAAATAAAAAAACATAAGCCAATGTGGCCTAACAATACTGCACCCCATTTGGACTTAGGTAAGCAGCCACCCCCCATTCGGTCACGCTAAAATGTCCACTGCTGAAAGATGCGTTTCTCGAAAAACATTTAAAGCAGCAAAAATAAGTTTTACATATATATATATATATATTAATTTATGGGATTTTAGTAATTATAAGTATATTAATGGTGCAAATGAAGCCTCAATTTCCAATGATGACAATATTCCTAACTGTCATCTATTTGTTGTATATTTTGGTCTAGGTGCTTCCAAACACCAAGGCAACGTTTTACAAAACATCAGGCAGTCTCGCCAATTGCTCCAAACAGTGGTGCCGTTGCAAAAAAGCCATCTACTAGCTAAAATACATTTTTTATGCTTGTTAAATTACCGGATTTGATTATTTAATATGCCGTAAAAGAATAGAATATAACCAACCGAATCAACTGTAGGACACTGATTTGTAATGTGTTGTAAAGTAACGTTTTACCTTTTTAAAACAACACTTGTTACATTAGACTCGAATGGTGTATGAATAATGTCAATTGCACGAAATGACTTTATTGACGAATAAAACTATAGGTAATAAATTATATTTTTGAACAATAATTACACACTAATACACTTTAAATTAAAATTGATTTTTTAAAATGCAATTTTATTATTCAAATATTTTTGTAGCAAGTGACCATTTTGTAGGACAAACCGTAACAAGTACCCAACCCCTTTTTATGAACCGTTTTGAAAAGTCGAAAAATGATCAAAAAAATTTACTTTTGCAAAATTTAATTATTTAATTTAATGTAATAATCTTGAGTAAAGGTAATTTTTTGCACAACTGTGTAGAATCCACCTAATTTTTCTTTCTAAATATGTACACATTTATTGTAATTTGTATTTTAAATGAATGAATTATAATTTTTTATAAAATGTAAAAAAAACATTATGTACGTCAAGATGTTATAAATTAAAAAAAACAAAAATATTTGTAACAATTAAAATCGTTTGTAATACAAATGCAGTTATCCTAAATGTCATCTACATTAGAAAAACAAACTGCAATTTATTCTTTTTTAGTGCTTTTTTGAAAGTCAATACGCACGTAACGTCAATATAATTATACAATTGTAGTCAATTATTTTATTTATTTGTCTATTTCAATTCCTTTCGCTCTAGAAAACATGGGGTAATAAAATGCTTTCATATCAAAGATGACAAGTTCTAACAATAATTAAAAATAAAATGTGCTAGAGTGCTGTTATCTTAAATATGTGGCGTTACGCGCGCTTTACTTCGCGCATTACGCTACACGTCCATTGGAGCATTATTCATCCATTTCTCTTTTCTTTTTTTTTGAAAATTATTGCAGTGTTTTTGCATTGTAATACGTAACTTGTTTTTTATTATTATTATATTTGTATATTGATGGTTTTTGCTTTTTTTCTATAATTGTTAACTTCTAATATCTACCTTGATTTTGTTTTAATTTTAAGATTGTTTTTATGTCATTAATCCCCCTTTACCTCATTATCCATTTTATATTTCCTCCCTGAAATCTTGAGACAATTTGACAACCGAGTACCAAAAGGCGTGTTTTGACCTACTTAACTCGTGAAAAATGCTGAAATGCTAATATCCTTTTCCCTCTAAAAAACATGGGGCAATAAAATGCTTCTATATGAAAGATTGCAAATCTTTTTCGAATTTTGCTGTCATTTCTTTGCCGTAGTTCAATGAAATGGTGTACTCTTGTGTTGCGTTTTTTAGCCATTTTGATTGTAGCTTTAAAAATTGTGTATATTGAATATTGCAAATTTTATTCGGAATTCGCCAAACTCTGCTATTATAATCATGTTTCTTTTCCCGTTTTTTATTTCAGTATAATGAAATAGAATCCTCTTATTGTTTTCTTAATCATATTTTTTACCACGGCTTCAAACTCTCCTCTTTTCTCAACCAGACTTGAGACTGGCTAAAAAAATGCTTTCACATAATTGTACATTCCATTTTTTGCCTTAGAGAATGTGCATATTGAACACTAAGATTGCATTCAAATTATGCCTAACCCCGTCGATGGGATTATGTTGTTTTTTTGTCATATTTTAAGAAAACAATGCCCTTGACAGAAATTAAAGATAGGTTGCTATGCTTTTGGCAAGATTGTCCATGTAATATTGATTAAATCTCATTTTTAATACAATACCAGGTTTAAACAAAAGTTAATTCTTTTATTGAAATGTTTTGTTTTTTAGTGTGTTTATTTTTGAATATATAACTAACAACTTGAGAAAAAAAATACGGTAGTAAAATTGTAAAAATTTTGGCATTACACTTTCCAAAATGGAACATAAATTATAGTTTACAAGAACATTTTTTCTATAAGTCTATTGCATTTTAGAATAGAAAAGAAATGATATTATAAAAGATGTATACATATATAAAAATAAATAATACAAGCCATGCATATGTTTACATAATATGTATTATTATTATTAAGATTTTAATTTAAACACTAAGTTCAAAAATATTATTTTAACTTGCAAACAATATTTTTCCCAATAAAGTTTAAAATTTGAATAAAAACACATCTAAAATATTTGTTTTAATGCATTAAATATAGTTTTGTAATTAATTGGACAAGTGTAATAACTGTATGGTTTCACTACTGTACAATTAGTTTGAGTGGAGTTAAACACTGGATAATAATAATAATAATAATAATAATAGTAATAGTAATAATAATAATAATAATAGTAATAATAATAGTAATAGTAATAGTAATAATAATAATAATAATAATAATAATAATAGTAATAATAATAATAGTAATAATAATAGTAATAATAATAGTAATAGTAATAATAATAATAATATTAATAATAATAGTAATAATAATAATAGTAATAATAATAGTAATAGTAATAATAATAATAATAATAGTAATAATAATAATAATAGTAATAATAATAATAACAACAATAATAATAATAATAATAGTAGTAATAATAGTAATAGTAATAATAATAATAATAGTAATAATAATAGTAATAATAATAATAATAATAATAATAATAATAGTAATAATAATAATAATAATAATAGTAATAATAATAGTAATAATAATAATAATAATAATAGTGGCGACCTATGGATCCAAAGCTGATATCGACCAGACAAGATATTTTTGCCATTTCCCCGAAGTAACGACCTAGAATTGTTTATTTTCTATAATTGAATATTATTAGTCATTTTTTTCAACCCATTTTTACTTTAAAGAGCAGGGGAACACGCAAGATTATACTATTTATTTTTTATTTTATGTTTTCTACTTTGAATGTTTTACAAGAAGCATCTTTCAGCAGTGAAGATTTTAGCAAAGCCAAAAGCGTGGGCCCGCATTTTAATGGGTCGGTGGTAGGATTCAAACCCAGATGCCTACCGAGGTCTGAATTTGAGCGTTGTACCGCTAGACCACGCCGGCACATTAAATTGTTGAATCTTGCCAAAACCTGTTATCAAAATCGAGCTGTATTCAATTTTTGTTGTGTTATTTCTGTAGCAACAACCCGATTGCTAATCTCATCCTCAATCGCTCCGCTTTGGAACCGACTACGGTGGAGCTACACATATAAATATCGTATATTTTTTATTAAATAATTTTCACCGCAATAAGAAAAAATTAGTTTTTATTTGTTCAAAAAGAAAACCAACACATTTCTCATTTTACTTATTTAAATAAATCTGCAACTTACAAAAATTTTATTAAAAACATTGAAATATTGGACATTAAATAAATATTTTTTTAATTGAAATTGTTAATATTTATTTTGGTGAGCAATTGCTTTTCATTGCGCAGCAAAATAAATTTATTAAAAACGAATCTCTTGAGACCGTTTTATTTTTATACTACTGTGTTTTCAATATTGCATAATCATTTTAGTATTATTATTATTATTACTATTACTACTACTATTATTATTATGTTAATAATATTATTACTATTATTATTATTATTATTATTATTATTATTATTATTATTATTATTATTAGTAGTAGTAGTAGTAGTAGCAGTAGTAATAATAGTAGTAGTAATATTAGTATTAGCAGTAGTAGTAGTAGTAGTAGTAGTATTAGTATTATTATTTTTATTATTATTATTAGTAGTAGTAGTAGTAGTAGTAGTAGTAGTAGTAGTAGTAGTAGTAATAATAGTAGTAGTAGTAGTATTATTAGTAGTAGTAGTAGTAGTAGCAGTAATATTATTTTGTAGTAGTAGTAGTAGTAGTAGTAGTAGTAGTAGTAGTAATAATAGTAGTAGTAATATTAGTAGTAGCAGTAGTAGTAGTAGTAGTAATATTATTAGTATTATTATTATTATTAGTAGTAGTAGTAGTAGTAGTAGTAGTAGTAGTAGTAGTAGTAGTAGTAGTAATAGTAGTATTAGTAGTAGTAGTTATTAGTTAGTAGTAGTGGTAGTAGTAGTAATAGTAGTAGTAATAATGGTAGTAGTATTAGTAGTATTAGTAGTAATATTAGTATTAGTAATAGTAGTAGTAGTAGTATTTATACCATAATTAGGTTTGAATATTTAAAATACCTTTTTAACCATTTTAAAATAACAACATAGTTATTTTGGAAAATACAAACAACAGATAAATTAATAAATAATTGGTTTTCTTATTCAAAATTTATGTCACAAATTAAAAATAAACTGTAATCCTTTAAATGATTTTTTTGTGTGAATAAAATAAAACTAAAAATATTTTATTCATTGTTCAATCTTGGGTTTTAAATTAAAAACTAGTTATTTGTAGCTGAAAAAAAGCAAGTTGAAACAAAAACAGTTTTTCAAAATTTGTAACTATTTTATTTTTTCCATGTATTTTCATGTTTGAAGGGACTTAAACCGAAGCAATTTTAACAAAATGTATATTTGTGTATAATGTATTTAATGTAATGCTATTATAATATTACAATATTATATTTATTAACATGTATCGTAAAAATAAAAATTACACCTATCCATTCAACAGGTTTTGTCAAGTATTCTAATGTTTTTTAGAAATACAAGATTTATTGCAGCAGTTTCATTTATGTTTTAAAACTTTAGTTATACAAAAATGAAACTTGATAGAGAGTAAACGCGAATTGCAAAATAACTCACTTTTTAAAAGATTTCTGTACGGATTTTAGTCTAATCCCATTGTTATTTTATTTATTTATTCATTCATTACGGGTTATTTTTTCAATACTTTAGATACTTTACAGGAAACATATTTTTAATGGTGGACATTTGCCCGAAGCCAAACGTAGACCCGCATTTAGTGGGCCGGCGATGGGATTCAAAGCCATGTTCACTAGGTCTAAGTCGAGCACTATACCGTTAAACCACTCGGCACATTAAATTGTTATTATTACTATTATTATTATTATTATTACTATTATTATTATTATTATTACTATAATCATAATAATTATTATTATTACTACAATTATTATTATAATTATTACTATTATAATTATTATAATTATTATTACTATAATAATTATTATAATTATTACTATTATTATTATTATTATTATGTTATTATTATTATGTTATTATTATTATTATTATTATTATTATTATTACTATAATTATTATTATAATTATTACTATTATAATTATTATAATTATTATGTTATTATTATTATTATTATTATTATTACTATAATTATTATAATTATTACTATTATTATTATTATTATTATTATTATTATTATTATTATGTTATTATTATTATGTTATTATTATTATGTTATTATTATTATTATTATTATTATTATTATTATTACTATAATTATTATTATAATTATTACTATTATTATTATTATTATGTTATTATTATTATGTTATTATTATTATTATTACTATAATTATTATTATAATTATTACTATTATTATTATAATTATTATTATTATTATGTTATTATTATTATGTTATTATTATTATTATTATTATTATTATTATTACAAAACATTTGAATTGTGTTTTAAGTTTATCAAAACTTAAATCTAACTAAAAATTGCTGATATTTTGTTTACGCATGTGTAGCAGAATTTCATTTTGAACTTGGTACATCATTTTAAATATGTACTTGTTTGTTAGATTAAAAAACAAACAATATATAGAAAAACGATGAATTGTACGTTTAATAAATGTTAGAAGTATAAACTTTGTTTACACAATACTATTGTAAACCGTTTCATCATTAAAAGTATGTCGTATACGTACATAAACAATGTTTCTACAGTATTAATTCATTTATACAACTATTTTTATGTTTCAATTTTTATACTATTGAATTCATTTATTATTATTATTATTATTATTATTATTATTACTATTAGTATTACTATTACTATTGTTATTATTATTATTATTATTATTATTATTGTTATTATTACTATTACTATTACTGTTAATATTGTTATTATTATTATTATTATTATTATTATTATTATTATTATTACTATTAGTATTACTATTACTATTGTTATTATTATTATTATTATTATTATTATTATTATTGTTATTATTACTATTACTATTACTATTAATATTGTTATTATTATTATTATTATTATTATTATTATTATTATTATTATTATTATTATTATTATTGTTTAAAATCCATTTATTGATTTTTAATTTGTTAAGTATAACAATAAACCGTTACTAATGCCTACATTAAACAATTAAGATTGTTGTTTTCATTTTTAATAAGTTATTCATTTAAACATTCTTTTGCAAAATTATTGTATGTAACATTAACATTTATAGTTGGCACGCAATTTTAAACAAGAACTCAGTTTTATTATACAATATTTAACAATCTATTATTTATTTATTATTTATTTATTTAAAAACCCTTTTATTCTGAAAAATACAAAGCTACAAGATTGTTCCATACAATTTTACATTTATTTGTTGGTTTTAAAAATGTACCTATTGATAATTTAAATTAGTAATCTTTATTGGAATCATGCATTTTCTGTTTTTTTAGCAATATTGCATTGTTTACAGAGGCCAGGTGGGTCAATGTGTGCTCAAAACTTTCTTCTTTTTCAATCAAACCGACAACAGTACAGTTGCCATTTATAATATACAATCGTAATTTCTATTAATGGGTTTTTAATAAATAATAAATTTCCTTGGTTTCATTTAGCCAGTAGTACTGTACAGCTGTTCTACCTTTATTAGGAATTATCAAAGGTAAACTTGAATCCACTCCCCTATCTAGTGTCTTAGCCACTGAGCTACGGATAATTAAACTTGATCCTGTAAATTTCTTATTTAAAATGATACTGATCAATTTTCAATTGCCAAGCGTCCTCAAATGCTGCTACCGGTTACTATCGCTTGAACAAGTAAGTGATTCCTTCTACTGGGATCCTACTATATATGTCCTTACATACTGCCAGGTTTAATATATTATTTTATTTATTAATAATTTACATATACATATACATTGTTTAAACTTTAACCGTTTGACTGTTTTACGTAAAACTGTTTTAGCAAATAGGCAAACACAGCCTGTTTCTAGTAGCAGTAGTGCAGTTTAATTTCATGTCTCCCCCCTAACTACCGCTGTATTCAAGTATTGGTAATAAAGCACTGTTACATTAAATATGAACTACTTAAAAATCAAAAATTGACCAATTTTTTTAAAATTTATTTATGCTTACTACTTTGAATGTTTTGACGGAAAACGCATGCTTTTCAGCAATAGACATTTGCGCAAAGCCGAACGAAGGCCCGCGCATTTAGTAGGCCGGTGGTGGTTTTCCCAACCCATATTTACGTACGTTCAAGTCAATTTTTGTATTACTAGACCACCCCAGCACATGAAATACTAAGGAAAATACAAAACACACGCTATTTTTTTATGTCTAAATACTCAAAAATAATCTTTTTGACAACTATTTGGCTTTAGTAGTTTGTTATGCTCCTGGTAAGGTGATCAATTTCTTTATTTAAATGGAACTGTAAATGTTTAGTTTTTATGTATTTTTTAAAAATTTAAAAACATTGACAACTTTAGAAATAACAATAATTTTTAAGTCAAATCAGGATTAAAGTTTGAATTAAAAAAAACAAAGTAAATTTATTATTTATAGTGAATCTTTCAAGTTTTACACACACACACACACACACACACACACATGAACTTAAACCCACGCCCTATCTGGTGTCAGGCCAGCGCCTTTAACCACTGACCTACGGGATGGGTGAAAGGTATACGCTGCTGATAATTTCAAATAAAGATGTGAAACAGCTGTACAGTGCTCCTGGTTGACTTAAAAATCTAGTGAATTTGTTATTCAAGTAAATCTGGCAATTCTAAAATAACAATGCTAAAAACAAATAACCCTTTAAAAACCCATTGATGAATACAACCGAATCGTACTATGTAGGTTATTAAACCTGCAAGTATGCAAGGTAAAGTTCTAGTAAAAAGTTCTCTCACTTGCTCAACCGGTAGTAACCGGTAGCAGCATTTGAGGCCACTGGGTAATTAGAATTGATGAGCTTCACTATAAATAGTAAATTTACAGGTCCAAGGTTATCCACCCGTAGCTCAGTAGTTTAAGCCGCTGACCTGACACTCGTTAGGATGAGATTCAAGTTCATATGTGTGTGTGTGTGTAAAAGTTGAAAGGTATGCGCTGATGATGATTCCAAATGTAAGGATGTGAAGCAGCTGTAGAATACTCCTGGTTAACTTAAAAACCTAGTGAATTTATTATTCAAGTAAATCTGATAATTCTAATATAACAATGCTAAAAACAAATAATCCCTTAAAAAAAACCCATTGATCAACAAAGTAAATGTTGTAAAAATTGGCATTAACGTTTTTAAAGTACAATATAAAACATTAAATAAAACCTTGTTACATTTTGTGTAAATGTATTGCCTTTTAAGGTAAAAAAAGGACCTGAATTATTTAAATCAAAAGTCCATTATTGAATATATTTATATTACAGACATTTAATACTTAGACTAAAACATTGTTTGTCAAATGTGTAAGTGTCTTTTTCAACTATTGTACCATTGTTTTGTATTTGAGGACACTGGACAATTAAAATTTACTATAAATAATAAGTTTTGATCATCCGTAGCTTAGTAGTTAAAACGGTAGCATGACATCAGATAGAATGTAGGTTCAAATTTGTGTGCGTGTGTGTAACGTAGAAGGTATACACTGTTTATAATTCCAAATAAGGATAAAGCATCTGTACAGTGCTTCTGGTTGACCTAAACTAAGTGAATTGATTGTTGAAGTAAATCTGACAATTCTAATAATTCACTCTTGAAAACCCATAAATAAATAATTTTTTAATATTTGTTTTTTATTATAAAAGAAAATATTAAAAACATAATAATAATAACAATTATTATTATTATTATACCTATTAACTTACAATCCAGCCAAAAAACATTTCCGAAAATGTAAGTAATTCACTAAAACGTTCCTAGCAAGTATATAAGTTAAAAAATAAACTTGGTTTCATGATATAACGTATAATATTAAATAATAAATACAATACAATTATAATTTAACTAATATGTGTTGTCACTTTTTAAACTGTCAACTGACTCATAATTCAAAATGGAGTAAAATTATCAACATCAAACATAGCGTCAGCTATTTTTTTTAAATCCAACACGTATCTAATTTTTAGAATTATCAAATTGTTTACCACAAAATATTGAAAAATAAATGTAATGGCTTGTTTTTATAACTACTTAGCTTTGGTGTTTTGATATGCTTTTGGTTAAAATGTTGATACAGTTTTATGTAATCTAAATTTTACAAAAAAAAACAATCGGAGAAACAAACTAAGTTAGATTTTATACTCTTATAAATTTTTGCAGAAATTGTTGAAATAGGTGTATATATATATATATATATATATATGATGTAATTAACTTAATATTAATAACTATACAAACATACACATGCGCAACCTATGCCTATGTTAAATCCACGCTATATTTAATTAAGTTACAAATTGTTGTTGTGCACACAAAATGGGTTTCAATGTGTGAATGTAAACAAATGCCGCGTGTTTATAACACATTAGAGGTTTGAGCAGTTATCAACGTCCCTTAGTAAAGTAAGTTTTTGGAATGGGTAAGCTGTATAATTTTTCATTGTCAGTGGCACAATAGATTGGTAGAAAGATGTTTAATCTGCGAACTGAAACGTTTTGGGTTCAATTTTTTTAGCATAATTTGCCATCTATGATTGGACGATCAAAGAGTAGTGTAGCTTTTAAATGATATATATATATATTAGTGCACTTTAGTGGGCCGGTGGTAGTATTCGAATCCATGGCCACCGAGGTCCAAACCGAGCACTGTACCACAAGAATACTCCGGTAAACAAGGGAGTAGCGTGAGGCTTCCCCACGGAAAAACCTGCGCACCCGAGCGAACCCCCGATTAGTGCATTTTAGGGTTAGGTATTTTGCTATACTCTTGGTTAAAATGCCAATATTGTTTTATGTTATCTAAATTTTAACAAACAAATTGATTCGGACAACTATTTTTTTATTTAATTATGCTTATACATGTTTTGTTTTATTATGCAAAAAATAATTATTAATATTAGAACTATTAAATGGCGGTTTTCAAATATATAATTATTTAAATTAAGTTTTTTATGTAAACAAAATAAATTTAAATATAATTAAAATTAATTCTGTGAAATTATGACACAAATAAATTACATTTTAGTTTTATGGTTATTGCTATATTCTACTATAAAAATACCACTGATTAAATTGATTAATATGAGTTTCTATATCAAGGTTATTTAATACGTTGTATAAAATTAATGAATATTTTTTCTAACTCTACTATTTTACGTTTGTACAAACGTTTTATACACCGTAATTTATTTTAACATACAATATATTATTTTTTTAAAGTCAGTGTTTTATTAGCTACAACCGAAATTAATTAATATTAAAAAAAAACATTATTTTACTATTATAAAATATACTGCTGATTTTTTATTTTGTAGCAAAAAAATATTTAAACTTTCTGTGATTAAAATGTTAAAGCATATTTTTTTCTTGTTTATTATTATCAAATAAGTAAATTTATTTTAATTATATTTCCTAACTTAAGAAACCCGGTGTTTTTAAGTTATACAATATTTTTCTAACAAAAACAATAAAGTTTTTAATATTTTTAAGAACATTAATGTAATTTTTAAATTGTTTTTAATTTAAATTTTTATACAATTATTAATTTTTAAATTAAATTTAAAAACAAATCAATATTTTTAAGTAAAAACCAAAGTTAAGTTTTGAAATTAACATAAAACATCTCTTTCTGAATTATTTAAATTATTTATTTCTATGAAAACATAATTATAAATATATTTTAAAATTTATTTATTAAACAACTAAATATTAAAAAACAATTAATTAATTAATTTTTTAGCATAACATTTTTCTATTTAAATTTAAATTTTTATTGTGAGGTAACAACAACATAAAATTTTGTGTTGTAGAAACATAAACTTACATTATCATAATGCATTTTTAAATAAATTAATTAATAATCGATTATTCATTATGAAATTGTAGTTAGCAATTCCGTTTATATAAAAATAACTTCTAAAATATACGAACTATACATTTAAAAATTATTATTATTATTATTATTATTATTATTATTATTATGGTTTTTGGCTAAGATACTTCAGTAGAAGAGCCTTCAGCAAACAAAAAATATGTACAATTATAAAAATACGATACAATTAGCAGAATGTAGCATCCGTCAGAAAATAAAATAAGATTGCATTATACAGTCTAAAACATAAAACGTAGATTTAAAAGTCATGTGCATTACGATATATTATTGAATAAAATATAGATTTAAAATAAGAATTAATAATATGTAAACGAACACGATGATTCCTTAACCGTCAAATGAAATATCACAAATCTCGAGTTTTTGTAAACAAATATGCCAGTAAGTTTAAATAAATAAATGTTTAAATCAATATTTCCAAATAAATTTACAGCACCTTTTAAGTACTTTACATTTTTTAAATATTTAATTATTATTTTTGCAAAAAAAAACAATAAATCATAACAAATTAATTTAGTGTTGATACTCTTAAACATGTTTGCAGTAGTTGATGTAATACACTTATAAATGCATAATTAGCAGAAATTAAAAAAGTGTCAAAAAATCAAACATACGTTTAGCATTTAAACATAATTTACCCATATTTAAATACAATAAAATTACAAACATTTTGAATAACAAACCGCTTATGTGATTTCAAAAGCAGGATACAAAATAAGGATGAAACAGTTGTACAGTGTTCATGGTTGATTTAAAAAACTAAGTGGATTTATTAAAAAGGTGAATCTGACAATCAAAATCCGATAATTCTAATTAAAAGCCCTTGAAATCCATTAATATGTGTGTACGGTAATTGAGGACATTGCACAATTAGAATTGATCAGATTCACTATAAATAATAAATTTACAGGATCAAGGTCTACTAGGAGTAAAGGTGCTCACCTGACACATGGGTTCAAGTTTATGTGTGTGTGTGTGTGTGTAAAACATAAAAGGCATGCGTTGTTGATGATTTCAACTAAGGATAAAACATCTGTAATGTACTCACGGTTGACTTAAAATCAAGTGAATTTGACAATTCTAATTCGATAATTGTAAATAAAATGGCTTACAAAGCCATAAATAAATAAATGCATGTATACCAAAAGAAATAGTGAGAAAAATTAAGAAAATATTAAGTACAATTTGATCTTTATTTTCCGTTGATTTAATCTTAAAATAAGTAGTAAAAACTAATAGTAATAATAAAAATAATAATATTAAAATAAGTAAAATATTTATTTTAAAGTATGCACACAGTAAAAATATTAATGCCTATATAATTATAATTATTAAATGCGATTTACCTAATTTTTATAATAATTAACGTTAATTTATATGCTTAATTTCACTTAGTTTAAAACCTCCAAACTATCATATTGACGAAAAACCAAAATATTTACAATAATATGTGTAGAAAAAATAGTTGATTATTTTTTTAAATTGTAATCAATACATTTTTTTAAATATTTGTTCTTGTAAAGTGACGTTATAGTAATGACATTACTAACTTGCATTTTTCTGTAAAATAAAGTTTGTTTTTGAAAAATGTTGAAACAATGTTTAGCGGTACATCGCCCAATCCTAACCTCAGTAAACATAGGTTGTATTTCCGTTCGGATTTGCTAAAATGTCCATTGTTAAAAGATGCGCATTTACCGTAAAGCACTTACAGTAATAAAATAAATAAATCATTAATTTTACACCTTCAAATGCAAAAAAAATAAGAGCTAAAAACATTTTGTATAACATAATAATTATGTAACTTAAACTATTAAATAAACCAAATTTATTAAATTTATTTTCCAGTAAATATCAAAACAAAATACAAAGGTATTTTTTTAAATTATTATAAGATAGAAAAATGGAAATTATTATTTTAAGTTTTGACATTTTATTTTATAGCTGATAAAATAGTACTTTCTTTTTTAAATTAACGTTTTAATTATTAACATAAGACACCGTGTAAAGTCAACTTTATATAAATTTTACTGTAAGCGGTTAAAAAAATCAACACTTGACAAAATAAAAAATAACCATTATATTGTTATTATTATTATTATTATCATTACTATTATTATTATTATTATTATTACTATTTTTAATATTATTGTTATTATCATTATAATTACTATTATAATTATTATATTAATATTAGTTATTATCATTATTATTATTATATTATTATTATACAAAGTAAAAAAACTACTATATTACAAATCATATCTTATTATTTTATTTATTATTATTACAAAACTCTTTTGTGTTAAAAATAACAGTAATTGAAAACCAACAATAAAACACATGGGGCAATAAAATTATTCCACGTGTTTCAACATTTTGTCAACATTTTTGTTTTATTCCAGAAGACAATTTTTTCTTTTAACTTTTCAAATGCAGTCTACTACAACTTTTCGATTACCATTATTAATTGTTTATTACAAAGCCGTTTTTGCTTGTCTTTCGGGCAGCAAACACGTACAATTTGCCCAAGTAATTTTCATTGTCTAATATTTTGCCAAATGTTTCGCTTGATCCCTCATAAAACTTTTATTTCAATTAGATTTTCACAAACGGCGGTTGTTAGCCAAGTTTTCTGTGATCTACCCTCAACCTTTTTTGCTATCATCATTTGTCCATTTCAAAATAGTTTTTACTGATCTTTTGGGACGGGGGGGGGGGTAAACTTAGAATTTAACCAGGTAATTTTCTTTGTCTAATCAAAGATTGAACATTCAATCGTACTATTAATTCTTTGCCGCTGTTTGTCAAAATGGCGTCCTTTTATGATTTCTGTAGCAACATAGATTTTTTTAAAAGCGTCAGGTTGTTAACTTGGTGCTAAACCCCCCCCCACTTGTTCCCGCTTGAAACTGTCTAAATCGGTTTATTTTTTATCTTTTCCAGGCGAAGTTACGTTTAGTTCAATGTATGAAAATGTTTTTTAAACAAAAATACGGTACGTTTGTGCAATGATGACGATTGGTTTAAAAAGCAGTATCTTATGTTCCAACTTTAAAATGTTAATTTTGTTTAAATTGTTTGGAGTCAAACTTTGAAGCAGTTGTTATTAATATTATTGTTATTATTATTATTATTATCACTATTATTATTATTATTACTATTTTTAATACTACTGTTATTATCATTACTATTATTATTATTATTATCATTATTATTGTTATTATTATTATTATTGCTACTACTATTATTATTACTGTTGTTATTGTTATTGTTATTGTTATTGTTATTATTATTATTATTACTATTTTTAATACTACTGTTATTATCATTACTATTATTATTATTATTATTATTATCATTATTATTATTATTATTATTATTATTATTATTATTACTATTATTATTATTATTATTATTATTATTATTATTATTATTATTGCTACTACTATTATTATATTGTTGTTATTGTTATTATTATTATTATTATTATCAATGTTATTATTATTATCCTTATTCTTATTATTATTAATATTATTATTTTATTATTAATACTGTTATTATCATTACTATTATTATTGTTATTACTATTTTTAATAATACTATTATTATCATTATGATTACTATTATATATATATATCACGATTGGCTTAAAAAGCAGCAACTTATGTTATAACCTTAAAATGTTAATTTTGTTTAAATTCGCTTTATTTGTTTGAACATGACACAGACTCTATAAATATATTTATTTTTAGAGTTTGACGCCTTACTTACATATTTACATTGATAATATTGATTTTTTTAGTTTAATAAAACAAAACATTAGCAAGCATATTTAAATGAAAAAATTGTTTGCTTAAACCATTTTTTATTAACAATGAGATTACATTAATAGCAAAAAAATTGTTTGGAGTCAAACTTTAAAGCAATTGTTATTAATATTATTGTTATTATTATTATTATTATTATTATTATTATTATTATTATTGTTACATTATATTGTTATTACATATTATTATTATCAGAATGTTATTGTAGGTTATTATCCTTATTATTATTATTATTATTATTATTAATATTATTATTGTTATTATTATTATTATTATTATTATTATTATTGTTATTATTATTAATAATATTATTATTATTATTGTTATTAATATTATTGTTATTATTATTATTGTTATTATTATTATTATTATTATTATTATTATTGTTATTGTTATTAAGTTATTATTATTATTATTATCAATGTTTTTATTATTATCCTTACTATTATTATTATTATTATTATTATTAATATTATTATTGTTATTATTATTATTATTATTATTATTATTATTATTGTTATTATTATTATTATTATTATTGTTAATATTATTATTATTATTATTATTGTTATTAATATTGTTGTTATTATTATTATTATTATTGTTATTATTGTTATTATTTGTTATTATTATTATTATTATTAGTTATTGTTATTATTATTATTAATATTATTATTATTATTGTTATTGCTTAAAAATATTTACATAAACTGAACCTGATAACTATCAGAAATCGGAAATTATTTGCATGTTGTCTCCTTATCCTGATAAAACATGTAAGTAAAAATAGTAAAAAATGTACAGACGTTCAAAATTGAACTTTTTTTTATTTTCAGTTATAATCTAAACGGAATGTTGATAATATGCTAAGAAACACACGCTACACTGTCATTTATAATAAATTTACCTGTAAAGTTTACCTTAAAGTAAAAGACGCAACAATTGAAATAAAAATACATTTTACAAAATAAGTCAGTTGCTTTTTTGAACGCATAATAAAAATTTTAACTTTTAACAATTATATTAACTGTTCCAAGTATTTAATTTTAAATAACATATTTTAGCAAATTTTGTTTGCATTAACAACTTCTAATGAAGAGTAGTACCAGTATTGAAATTCAATTTTATGTGCACCCAACTCTATTTGGAAATAATTAGAAATAAACCAAGGAAATAGGTTTTACCGTAAAATGACTAACATAACTTCTGTTAAAAATTTATATGACTACAAAAACCATTAAGATAAATAACAGCAAAAAAATGAAATTCCGTCGAAGAAAATTACTTGGTCAGATTTTACGTTTACCGCTTGAACAACTAGTAAGAACGGCTTTCAACTGCACAATATATAGTAATTGTAAAATTGACTAAAAACCATTTAGCAAGATTTAATTAAAATGACTATATCAAGGGAAAGTAAAAAAATGTTGGCACATTGTTTGAACAAACATGAAATCATTTTGTTGCACCATACTGTAATTTTTAATTACGAGATTTTGTTGCTCTTTGTACTGTTACTGTTATCTTGTTGTTCAATGCCAATTTCTTAAACCAAAACGTTTTCTAATAAATAAATATTAATAACAATAATAATAATAATAATAGTAGTAGCATGAAGAATAATAGCAATAACAATAATAACAATAATAATAATAATAATAATAACAATAGTAATAAGTGATAATAATAACATCAATATGAATAATAATATTAATAATACAATAATAATAATAATAATAATAATAATAATAATAATAATAATAATAGTATATAGCAATAATAATAATAATAATAATAACATTGGTAATAATAATAATAATAACAAATAATAATAATAATAACAATAATAGTAATAATTATAACAATAATAATAATAATAATAATAATAATAGTAATAATAATAACAACAATATAAATAATAATAACAATAGTAGTAGTAGCAACAATAATAATAATAATGACAATAAATAATATAATAATAGTAGTAGTACCTAATAATAATAATAACATCATAACAGCAATAATAATAATAATAATAGTACTAGTAGCAATAATAATAATAATAATAATAATAATAATAGAAATAATAATAATAATAATAATAGTAATGGCAATAATAATAATAATAATAATAATAATAATAACAATAATAGAAATAATAATAATAATAATAATAGTATGGCAATAATAATAATAATAATAATAATAACAATAACAGCAATAATAATAATAATAGTAGTAGTAGAAGTAATAATAATATTAATAATAATAACAATAATAATAATGATAAAATAATAATAATAATTTGTACCAAGCAAACACTACTCTAGCCGCTTATGCACTACTGACACAAACAAGCGATACATTGCTATTACAATGACAAACTAGTGCACCAAATGTTTATTCCAACTTACGTTTGCTCTTTTTAGTTCCTGTTGTCGCACTGTACATGACGACGTTTTGTTGGATAATAAAAGAACGCAGTTGTCAAAACAGTGGGCAATTTTACAATGTCCACCTATGTACCCCAATTCGGTTGCTTCATCGAATAAGAACAGTGAGGAGTTGCATTTAAACAGCACCAACGTAACTGTTAAATTGGATCAATGTTTTTACGAGCAAACGCATACAATATATATATATATATATATATATAAATGTGTTATTTACAAAAAACAAGAAAAAAAAACATGGGCGTTCAAATAAGCGTATTGTGAAGCAGGGGTATTGAACGTTAATTATTATTCATGTGTCATACCCACTAAAGTTATAATTAATATAATATTTGACATGAATTGATCGACAGATAAACAGCCAAACTCATATATATATATATATATATATATATATATATATATATATATATGTATATATATATATATATATATATATATATATATATATTAGTGTAGTATTAGTTGTATAATACCTAAAGTTATTGTACCTCTTCGTTCCTCTATTCAGAGTATATAATTTTGTTTATCCTATATTCGTTTGTTTGATTTTTAGCAAATTGCACAAAAATAGTTCAATCTGTTTTGCAAAAATAACCAGAATTAATAGATTCACTTGAATAATAAATCTACTTGGTTTTTTAAGTCAACCAGGAGAGCACTGTAGATCTGTTTCACATCCTTACATTTGGAATCATCAGCAGTGCATACTTTTCAAATTTGAGACAAACGTGAACAAGAACCCACCCCCTATCTGGTGTCAGGCCACTAAGCTACAGGCGCATGACCTTAGATCTGTAAATTTATTATTTATAGTGAATCTGATCAATTCTAATTGTCCAGTGTTCTCAAATGCTGCTACGCTACTACCGGTTTAGCAAGTGAAAGAACCCTTTCACTAGGACCTTCTAATCTGATAATTGTAAAATAAATAATACCTTAAAAACCCACATTTACACAAAAATGATTGATTTTTTTATTATATTAAAACGTTTTCTTTAATGCTAATGATCCTGAGGATTTGAATAATGCTTATAAAGTCTCAATTTCCAATGATGGTGATATTCCCGACTGCTAGTCCTCCACGTGGTGTATCCTGGACTAGGTGCCCCTAGCATCTAAACTAATAATAGAAGGGCTCGAATGCACAGCGGTATAACTGGGTTTCTGCCATGACGGGGAGGAACATACACCCAGGATACTTAAAAGGCATCAAAAGGTATACGTATACCAGGTAGCCCTTTGGGCCAATAGAGACAACTTAACAAAACATCAGGCGGCCCCATGTCAATCTTGTTAGAACAGTGAAGGAGTGTCACAAGGATGCTGTCTACCAGCCAAGAAACTTATATTCTTCCACGTAAAAGAGATTTATCAAGCCATCGAAGTCAATCGTTTGCTATGTCGTATAAATATGGGAGATAATGAAAAGCTGACGCCACGTCACCAAAACCAAAATGAATAAATGTTTTCTTCAATGTTTTTACTATTTCTTTAATATTTGAATTCCTTTTTTTAATTTAGAAGTAAATTCGACTAAAGTCTCAATTTATAAAGATGGTAATATTCCTGACTATTTCTCATTCATGTGGTACATACAGGACTAGGTGTTTACGGGCTTTTTGACGAATAACGACAGGCACCGAGTGCACAATAGCATAACTAGACTGCTGTTTTGGCAGGTGGGTGCACACATACAAACGGGAGAACTTAAAAAGTATCTTTGTACCAGTTACTTCCTTTGTGTTTTTCTTTATTTGACCTAGTTACGGGAGCTTACATTATTACTGACAAATTAATAATTATCTTACTTCAAATTAGACAAATTTTGGCATCTTCAAGATAACAAACTATTGGACATTAAAAGACATTTTTACAACTATACTAATATTCAGACAAGAACACAGACAGGCTGTCATTCACCGTTTTTTCCAGATAACGCATTTAATCAGACCAATAATTATATATATATATATATATATACAAAAATTGAGGCGGCCTCGTCAATCTTTGCAAACAGTGGCGCCTTTACAAGGATGTCATCTATTAGCCAAGTAACATTCAAAGTAGTAAAATTAAAATAAATCAATAAATTTGTTACCCCTATCAAAGTCAATTGTTCAATATAAAAATATATCGAAAAATGATAATAATTTAGAAAAACATTTGACAAATAGTTAAATAAAATTATCAAAACTGAAAAAAAAGTGCGGAACAATCGCTTATAGTTACATGGCTACATTGCTGTTGTTGTCAGTTGTAAAAGAAATTAGACAGAACTGGAAATGCAACTTTTAAAAGTCTAATGACATATCACTTAACTTGAACCTGATTGGGTAAGAATTCAAGTGTCATCAGCGGCTTATTCTTTGGATTCCCCCAATTGTCCACTTTTTGTTTTAAGTAAAAAATGCAAAACAGTAACCAACCCATTACGGTACAGCGCTCGAATTTGGACTTTTGTGGGCATCGGGGTTCGAATCCCACTACCGGTACTAAAATACGGGCACACGTTTGGCTTCTGCTTAAATGTCCACTGCTGAAAGATGTTTTAAAACATTCAAAGTATGTAAACATAAAATAAAATAATAAATAAATAAATAATATTTTTAAAAATTACACAAGTTGGAAATATCTACCAGTTCCTAATACTTGGCTAAAAATGGATAAACTTCAACCAAATCAAACAAAAGAAAACACTATTTGGATTGTAAATCGTGTTTTTAACATTTGTTGCAATGAATTGACTTGTTTAATTATTTTTAAAACACATTATTGTATTTGTTTATTTTATTGCATACAGCGCTCGAATTTGGACCTCGGTAAGCATCCAGTTTTGTATTCCATCACCGGCCCACTAAAATGCGGACCCACGCGTTCGGCTTCGCTAAACCATGTCTATTGCTGAAAGACATGTTTCTCGCAAAACATACAAAGTAATAAACATCAAATTAAATAAATAATAAGTTTTCTACTTAGTTTATAAAAAGACTGTTAAATTATATTGTAAAAAGTTATTATTATTTTTTACCATTTAAAATGTTTTAGGAATAACTTGGGTAAGATTTAAACCTATGCTCACTCAGGTGCGAATCGACCGATGTACCGATGTACACCACCCCAGCATCTGCGTGCCGTATGCTACGACTTATTTTTTTTATTTTTATTTTATGTTTTCTACTTCGAATGTTTTACAAGAAACATTTTTCAGCAGTGGACATTTTGAAGGAAGCCGAATGTGCTTCTGCATTTTAGTGCTACAGTGGATGGACTGAACCCATGCCCACGGAGGTCCGACTGAGCGCTGTACCGCTAGACCACCCCGGCAAAATTGAACTAAGTAACTATCATCCATTTGTTTGTTCGCGATAGCATTAAACATAATTAGTATTAATCAAATCTACCACCGGGATGGTCTAGGCGGTCGAACCTGAATATTGGGGTTTGAATCCCACCACCGGCCCACTAAATGCGGCCCATGTTTGGTTTCACAAATGTTGGCTATTAAAAACGGTCACGTCAATAAGCATTCCAACTAGTCAAATGAATAAAACAATAAATTTACAAAATGTCAGTTTTAACCTTCCGAAAGTCGCTGATTAGGACTTCAATCTGATACTGCATAGACCATGCGTTCAAGTTCAAGCAAGACTTGAAAGGTGTATACACTGCTGACGATTACAAACAAAGACGTGAAACAGCAGATTAGCGGATAAGATCTTGGTTCAAAATTAGAAAAAAGGCACGTATAAGTTTGTGTATAAAACTTAAAAATGATTCAATGGTAATAATTTTTAACTACTACGTATTAGCTTAAACCATGTAGATTGATTATTATTCAAGTAAATCTGACAATTGTAATATTGCTGTCAAAACTTTTATTATGAATTATATATATATATATATATATATATATAAACAATGTTCTATAATATATTTTTTTTCTGCAACTTACACTAACAATTAGTCTTGATTACAACTTAACAATAACAATAATAATAAAAAGAAGGATATTCTGAAGAATAATAAGAAGAAGAAGAAAAAAATAAAAATAACGATAATAAGAATAACAACTTTTAAATGTTTGTAAACAATGTAAATTATTTTTAATATTTTCAAAAAATATGTACAACGTTATATTAATAAAATAAAACAATAAAATTATAAAATTGTTTAAATGGAGGAATAATTAAAGAATTGAAAGTAAATTAAATGAAGCGTAATAACTATAAAATGTAATTAATAATAATATTAATAATAGTAATAATAATAATAATAGAAAAGTTATTATTATTCCAAACAATATAACTGTTGTTTTTTTATTGCATTTATTATTTTATTAGTGTTTTATTACGTGTATTTGTTAAACAGAGCAAACTTAGTTAAAACAATGATTGGTTAATCAATAGAGTAGCAGAATTTCAAACTTGCATGTTCAAATTTGTAAATGTTGACTTTACTATTCAAGCTAGGAACTTGTACTATTATTTCAACATTGATTCGTTTTATTTATTTATTTTATTTTTACTACTTTAAATGTCGAAAGTGGGCCTGTATTTTGTGGGGGCGGTGGTGGGATTTAAGTCTATGCTCCCCCCCAAGTCCAAATCGAGCGCTGTACTGCTGGAGAACCAATGAGCCTGACGATTTGACTGATGTTTACAGTCTTAATTTTTAATAATAAGGATATATATAATTAAAACATTCGTGTTATTAAATCTACAAGTTCATCATTACAAAGTAATTCTTTATGAATTATTTGCACAGAAAATGGACTTTAATGTAAAACGTAAGGATTTTTGAAATATTGAAAGCCTGAGTCTGTGATTATTATTCAAATTGTTTGTAGCAAATGACATAAATGCTGACGAGGTGTATATACGTTGCTTCAAAGGGTCTGATTAGAATGTATTTAATGAGTACGCAGACGTTGTATGATAATTGAATCTAATACCTGTTAATTAGAGATACTTAGTTATTTATTAATAGGTTGTTACAAGTTTTTATTAAACTTGTCGGATTGAGTTGAAGAAGTGTGTCAACTTGGTTTAAGTCAACCAGGAGCACTGTACAGTCATTACCTGTTTATTTGGAATCAGCAGCAGCACATACTTTTCAAGTTGTACACACACACACACGTGAACTTAAACTCACGTTCTATCTGATGTCAGGTCAGCGCCTTAATCAGTGAGCTACGAATAATTGAACTTAATCCTGTAAATTTATTATTTATAGTGAAATCGATTAATTCAGTTTTGATAAAACATTATTAATTCAATTCCGGTGCATCATCGCGAGTAATATTCACAGAGCAGGCGGTAGCGTCGCAAGTCACATTCTGCTTTGTTTGAGCTCTGAGAATGGTGTTTTTGAATTTGGTCATCAGTATCTTCCCTGTTGACCGCGATATTTAATTGATTTTTGTGAGAATTTTGACCGCAAGACCAGTTAACCGCGGCCAGCCATCCTAGTGAGAAAAGAAGCAATGTTTAAGCCACCTTATTTAGGCCCCTCTCCGGGTGGAGCAAGCAAGGCTGCTTGGTAATAATACTCAGGGTGACACCGATAGCCGTTGTCGCCTTCTTGTCAACGCGTTAACGACCTTACCGCCTGAGTATCCGTTTGGTTCACGGCTGTTTATTTGGCACAGCCTCATTTACAGCTAACCTTTATTGCTAAAGGCCACTCCACTATCCGCCACCTGTGGACGCGCTAAGTATGTGTTTTTTGTTTATTACTTTAAATGTTTTACTAGAAACATCTTTCAGTAGTGGACATTTTACCGAAGCCGAACGTGGACCCGCATTTTAGTGCCGGTGGTGAGATTTGAGCCCATGCCCACCGAGGTCCAAATTCGAGCGCTGTACTGCTAGACCATTCCGGCACTGGTAGGAGTCGGTCTTCCTCCTTAGATCAATTCAATTAATACAAACTGGAGTATTCAAAACAAACAAATAAATACAACTCTCAAATTACAAAAACGTGATGTTTGTTCATTTAAAGGGAAAATCGATCATTATAATAATCAATAATGCTTAATACGTGATTATGACTGCAAAATGCTACAGACTGGATTGCTAAGTTGTTTGTAGTTAATCTGCACAAATCATATTTGCTACATGTCTCTATTGACGCGACCAACAAAGCACCGCGTTTATTCTTTTCTTTATAACTTACAACAATAAAATTTTCTTCGCATTCCATTTACTCCTTTCTTTTATTGTAAATCGGTTTTTTGTTCTGTTTGTTTTATCGTGTTTTTATTGAAACGTTGAACTTAGTTTATTTTTCTATTTTACAAAAAAGATGAATCAATTTATTATAATTAGTTATTATTATAATTATTATAATTATAATTATAATTTGTTTCAAATAATAACACGTCTATGAGATTTTCAATCTTTATTCTATAAAGGTCACTTTAAATGCAAAAATAAAAGTATTGTTTTATTAGTAGTGTTTACACATAAACAAACACGTTTACCAAAATGTGTAATTAGTATTATTACTATTATTATTTATGGTTATTGGCTTAGATACTCCAGTAGAAGTAGCTTTCAGCACAATAAAAACAATGCTTAAAAGCAAGTTTAATAATTAGTATAAATGTTATTTACCTTTTTGCACCAAATATAAAGCACAAATTGACAAAGAAAAAAGTTGACTTTTTGGCATAACGAAGAAATTCTGTTATGACTATTTTCTGTCGGGGTGGTCTAGCGATACAGCGCTCGAATTCGGACCTCGGTGGACATGAGTTCAAATTCTATCGCCGGCACTAAAATGCGGTCCCACGCTCCGCTTCGGTAAAATGTCTACTGCTGAAAGATGTTTCTCGTGCCAATGTTCAAAGTAGCAAACATAAAATAAAATAAATAAATAAAATTTTAAAATAATACTACGTGGTTTGACGGATTTATTAAACGTTTTGGATGAGAAATGATTCAATCTAGCCTGGATAAAGGAAGAGGGTTTGAGCGCGCAAGGTTAGCAACCTGGCCTAGTGTAAAAAATTTATACTGCTACGGAAACAATATAAGAAGACGCCATTCTGGCAAACAACGGCAAAAGTAATCGCTCGTATCTGGATGACAGGTTAGACAGATGACAGGGTTGAGTGAAAACCGAAACGAAGCTCAATCTTCGATTTGCAGAATCTTCAATGCCAACGAGACTTTGTTGTTGTTTTAGCGGTGTTATTGCCCCACGCTTATTTTTAAAGCAAAAGGGTTTTGTATAATTTAATGATTATATAATTTCCATAACTGTTTTGTTAAAACCTTTATTCTCAATTTTTATTTGAGAATTATTGTATTTTTATAGGTTTCTAACTTTTTCTGTTTATGTCAAAGTGCAACCAATTCTTGTATTGTTGTACTTCTACCGAACTAATTAAGCTGATTGTGGTAAAAGCAAATAAGAAATAATAAATCCACTTGGTCTTAAGTCAACCAGGAGCAATGTACAACCGTTTTATTTTTATTTGAAATCATTATCAGTGCATACCTTTCAAGTTTTTACACACACACATATACATACACATGAACTTGAATCAATACAATGGATTTATTATTCAAGTGAATCTGGCAATTCTAATCCAACAATTTAAAATAAAACCTATACCAAATCGTGCTATATAAGGCTTTTTAAACCAGGCAGTATGCTATTACCTATATGGCAAGGATTTACTCACTTGCTTGTTAGCAGTAGTGACGTAGCAGCATTTGAGAACACTGGGCAATTAGAATTGATCAGATTCACTATAAATAATAAATTTACAGTCCAAGTTCATCCATCCGTAGCTCAGTGGTGAATGTCCTGTCTTGACATCAAATAGTTCAAGTTTATGTGTGTGTGTGTGTGGCAAAGAGCTTGAAAGTATGCACTTTGCTAATGATTCCAAATAAAGATGAAAGAACGTATGCTCTGGTTGATACAAACCGAATAGATTTATTATTCATTAAATTTGACAATTTTAAAACAATTTTAAAAACTTTAAAAACCCATTAATAAATAGGAAAAAAAAATATTTACTAATCTCCATGCTTAAAGGTGGCGTGTTAATGTGTAAGACAAGTAACTTTATTATGGAGCTTGTGTAGCTATCACTAGACTCAAAATTGAATAGGCATTGCTTTGAGTCCAATAGTCGTCAACTGAATTTCAAACTTGCATGTTCAAATTTGTAAATGTTGACTTTGCTATTCAATAGGAACTTGTACTATTATTTCAACATTGATTCGTTTTATTTATTTATTTTATTTTTACTACTTTAAATGTCGAAAGTGGGCCTGTATTTTGTGGGGGCGGTGGTGGGGATTTAAGTCCTTACCCCAAGTCCAAATCGAGCGCTGTACTGCTGGAGAACCAATGAGTCTGACGATTTGACTGATGTTTATGCAGTCTTAATTTTTAATAAGGATATATATATAATTAAAACATTCGTGTTATTAAATCTACAAGTTCAACACACATGTGCTAATTTTTATGAATTGTTGTGCACAGAAAATGGACTTTAATGTAAACGTAAGGATTTTAAAATATTGAAAGCCTGAGTCTGTGATTATTGTCTGTTTGTAGTAGTAATATAACAAGGACGAGGTGTATACATGTTCGCTCTTATGCAGTCTCATTAGAATGTATTTGTAATAGTACGCAGACGTTGTATAATGATTGAATCTAATACCTGTTAATTAGAGATACTTAGTTATTTATTAATGGGTTGTGCAAGTTTTATTAGACTTGTCGGATTGAGTTGAAGAAGTGTGTCAACTTGGTTTAAGTCAACCAGGAGCACTGTACAGTCATTACATGTTTATTTGGAATCAACAGCAACACATACTTTTCAAGTTGTACACACACACACACGTGAACTTAAACTCGTTCTATCTGATGTCAGGTCAGCGCCTTAATCAGTGAGCTACGAATAATTGAACTTAATCCCTGTAAATTTATTATTTATAGTGAAATCGATTAATTATAATTTGCCAGTGTTCTCAAATGTTGCGTTAATTAGTCATTTGCTATTTGTTCACATCGATTGTAATAATAACAGGAAGCAGTTAAACTAAGACCAGCGTTTATTCATCAATTCAATTTGATTATTCAAAATTTCACCATTTAAACAAACGAGTGAAAATAAATCACAAATCGCAAATGTAGTAATTTAGATCATTTAAAGGAAAAATTAATAATGTTTAATTTATTGGTCATAACTAGAAGGTAGTAAAAGATGGATTGTTAAATTGTTTTTGATTAATTTTCTGTTTTTTAAATAGTTGCTACGTTGAATATTTTACGAAAACACGCATCTTTCAGTAGTGGACATTTAGGTGAAGCCGAACGCGTGAGCCCGCATTTTGGTAGACCGGTGGTTGAATTCGAACCCCGATGCCCATTGAGGTCCAAATTGAGCGTTGGGATTACCCCGACACATAAATTATAGTTGCTACACTTTTTTTCGTTTTCTTTTTGACAGTGTGCTCAAAAACGCGATAAGGAATATAATTGTCATTTCTAATATTCTGCCGTATAAATTCAGCCGTCAAATTGGAAATGGTTACATGATGCTTATAAAATCCCACTCTAATGATAAATTTATATATATATATATATATATATCAAACGGAATATGTGTCACAGATAATAAGTTGACTTGGTATACTCTATACCTTTTTTTATAAATGGACAAAGTTTTTTAATAGCGTCCAAATTTAAACACCAAATGACAAACTTTTGACTAGTTTTAATTTAAAATAACCGCTTTAAATGTCAAAGTTTAAATTTTTAAATTTTTGTGAGTATACGTACAAATTGTATGTGGAATACCATAGTTATTTTTGTAAAATAAAAATAATCATATTTAGTGTTTTTTAAATTAATTCTAATTTTCAACATTTTATCTTGTTTTTAAATCAATTTCTAAGTGAAATATTTAATTAAATATTGTTTAGTTTGTAGAAACTATTTAGGACAATTTACCCTTATTTATTTTAAAATGGTGTATTTAAAATTACCAATACTTAAAGGTTGATGTAATTTTAAATTTAAAAATTTTTCAGTTTAGTCTGTTCTTCTTTTTAAGACAATGATTTGTGCACTTACTTTACTGTTTTCGACTTTACAATATCAAAATGTACTTTTTAAATAGCTTAATATACAAAAACAATAATAATAATAATAATAATAATAATAATAATAATAATAATAATAATAATAATAATAATAATAATAATAATAATAATAATAATAATAATAATAATAATAATAATAATAATAATAATAATAATAATAATAATAATAATAATAATAATAATAATAATAATAATAAATAATAATAATAATAATAATAATAATAATAATAATAATAATAACAATAATAATAATAGTAATAATAATAATAATAGTAATAATAATAATGATAATAATAATGATAATAATATTAACGATGATAATATTAATAATAATAAATACATCTCAGTATTAAATAAAATTAATGTACATTTAATACAAAACATACAATTGTGCTTACTCAAATTTTTTTTATACTACTTTCTTTATACACACTTATTACATGTTCGACTATTTAGTCATTCGTAAACTACATTTTTCAATTGAAATAGATAATTATCGTAAAGTTTTTATTAAACATTCAATACACAGCTATTTCGCAACGTGTTTTTTGTTGTCATGTATCTTCATTTTATTTTTATTTCTTTTTTTATGTTGTACTTTGAATGTTTTATGAGAAACGCGCATCTTTCAGCAGTGGGACATTTTACCGACAATCATTGAGCTTGCATTTTAGTGGAAGGATTCAAACGCAGATGCCTACCGAGGTTCGAATTCGAGCGCTGTATCGCTAGACCACCCCGGCAATACGTAGCCAGACTGATCAACGTATGTTGAGAAAAGTGAAATATTAGACAAATCAATTTTATTTATGCTATTTACTTATTTATTTATTTTTGCTACTTTAGATGTTTTTGACGGGAAACACCTTTTTAGAGTGGACATTTTAACGAAGCCGAACGTGGGCTGGTGGTGGGTTGTTTATGTCCACCGCGTCCAAGTCGACCGCAGTACCACGCTAGAGCTACCCCGGTACAATATAGTGATGTTAAAAATCGTTTTATTTTAAATTTTGTTTGAAATACATTATTTAAATGTTTCTTGTACAAATAATAAATTAATTGGCAGGGGCTTTCTATCATCTGCTACAATTTTCCAAACACTGGAAAATACCATTTTTGTTATTTTATAGTTTTAGCACGTTTTACTAACTATTTCTCTTTTATTATTAAATTTATTATGTTATTTATTAAATTATTAACAATATTTGTTACGATAGAAGATTTTTACTATCTTGTAAAAAGTATAGTGTAATATCTGGTTTCCATATTCAAACAATGTACTTAAGGTAATTCTTAAACTCTGGTTTTTCTGATGACTATTCGGTCAATATTTATTATGCTTGATGCTCGAAAGACACACAAAAACAGGTATTTTCCTTTAAGTTAAGAATATTGATTAAATAGATATATCAACAGTAACCTGGTATGTATTAACGGTTTTCAACGCTTTGATAAGGGCCGCAATAACAAAATCAAAGTTTGTGGTGAAGGTTTGGTAACAGTCACAAATTTTATCATGGAACTCTACCTATTGCTATCAGTTAAAACATGTAATATAGAAAGGTTTCATTATAAAATTTTACAAATAACTTATTAATATCTATGATAAAACTCTAATTATGTGAGCTGGAGACATTGCTCTAATGTTACTACGTTTTCTTTATAATATAACATAAGTTGGTGGCAGAGCCACCTGTTCGCTAATTCCAACTTTGAATAGCTTTTCCAAATTTAACATACCGAAAGGTTGGGATAATGAAGTTTATTGGGTAAAAAACCAGTTCCTTGGCGAGACGAGTTTTAGGGTTAACACGGGTTAATATACACAAGCCTAACCGGTTACATGGTCAACTAGTTACCTTGTGATATCCTTTAAGCATTTTGGGTGTATGCAATCATTCAGTGAAAACTAATTCTACTGTTATTATGATCTCTGCTGTTATTAGTCTAATTGCCTGTTGACACCTAATCGTAAGGAGGAAATTGAAACATGAAGCATTACTCAAATCCTCAAAATCATTAGCATCCTGTTTTTTATACTAGGCTATTATATAGAGCGTGAGTTTCCTTTATAATTCCGAATAAAAATATGAAGACGTAAAGTGTGAGATGACTGACTAGAATATACCTGATAAATTCATCTACAGTTTACGTCGTTTATATTTTTATTTGGTATTATTATAATGGCTAATAGTATTATTAACAAAGTAATTGAAACACCTTAAGAATTGTCATCTACTGATCAAACGAATAATGGACGACAACGATTACCCCGTAAACGCCGACCTCAACGAATCAACTTCAGCCGACAAAATAAGGAGGAAATTTATTCATATTCAATCAAAGATAAACATCTACCACAATTTGTGCATTCCTTATTTAACGAGATGTTTAACCAATTGTGAACTTATAAAGAATGAACTGTTTGCGTGTCTTTCAAATAATGTGCTTTAATCATGTGTTCACCTCAAGGATTGCTTATATTTTATTATTCATTTTTGTATAACATTTCTTTTTCCTCCTTATTTTCATACATTGTATGCTACGATGCTGAATACTTCCACTAAAGTATTTGAGCTGATTGTAATACTAATATATTTTTATTATTAAAATTTTAAATCGATTAAAGCATTATTTCAAGTCTGAAGTTTAAAAAATAAGTGTTTACATAAACATACATTATTCTACATCTTACATTGAATAAGTCAATAATTATTCTATTTAGAGCAAGTTATTGTATGAAATTAAAAGTTATCTTTGACTAAAGATTCAAGCAATAATAATTAAATAATTCAATTGTTATTGGATTAACGTGTACAAACAAATACTCAGTACTGTTAAAAGTTAAAATTATTAATTCGCTTTTAAGCAATACAAATTAACTAAAAGATTTATATTAAAAATTGTTGAAATTTGAGAACTTTGTACAACGTTTGAAGGAAAATTGAAACATTGTTCATCATTATCACCAACAAACAAGCAAACAGAATTATTAGTTTATTGTCAAAAAAACAAATCAATGAGCAAAAGCTTGAGAAATTTCGATAATGTGTCAAATTTAGTTTGAAATGTGCTGTAAAGAATTTTTAGTTATCCAAGTATAGTGATTTTATATATTTATTTTCATTTATGTTTACTACTTAGAAAATGCACCTTTTAGCAGTGGAAAGTTTTGGAAACCAAACGTGGGCCCGCATTTAGTGGGCCGGTGATGGAATTGGAACACCACAATTGCCCCTCAGGTCTAAGTCGAGCATTTATATGCCGCTAGATCACCTTACCGAGGAGGTATAGCGGTACAGCCACTAGTACCAAATGCGAGATTTAAGTTTACTTTAACTCAATATCTGTTGCTAAGATGCGCTTTTCTTGTCAAAACATTCAAGTAGTACAAATAAAATAATTTTAAAAGTTTATATTATAATTGAACTAATTTTTGAGTAGTCTAAATGTTATGCAAACATTCCCATTTAATTGAAACGAATGTGGTAAAGAATTTTACTTAACCAAGTACAAAAATATCTTATTTGTTTATTTGTATTTTTATTTATGTTTGCTACTTTGAATATTGTACGGAAAATGCATCTTTAGCGGTAGACATCTTGGCCTGGCAAACGTGGACCCCCGCATTTAGTGGAGTCGGTGGAGTGGGATTCGAACTCCCAGGTCCAAATTGAGCGCGCTGTACCGCTAGACCACCGTCGGCATAATTCAAGTTTCAATAGCAAAAAAGCCATTATTTATGTTTTGGACAGTGATTTATTTTAAAATGAATACATGTCGTTACTTACAAACCTTGAACTCAACAATTGAAAGTTTATTGCACTAATTTATTGCATTTTTTGTGACTTTTAACTGTACATTTTTTAAATAAATGTTTTTAAATAACGCGATCTGTCCTTGATTGAAATAGAAATAATAATAAAAAATTTTATTGATTAAAAATAATTAGAAAACCACTTTTTTTAATTTTATTATTATTTATTAAGGTGGTTATTTTGATTTTAAACTAATAATATAACTCTACCGCAGCTGGTCCCAAGTCCTGTTGACACAGGAAGACGGTTTAAGCGCAAGCTTAGTGACCTGACTTCTGTAACACAATTGCTAACGAGACAACAAAGAGGATGATATTGTTTCAGTAGCTGCGGCAAAAAAGAAGTGACAGTATTGCAAATCGAATATTCTATTCCTGTTTTGTGTTGGCCCACACTCGTTAAAACAAATATCGATTCTGATGTCTTTATCGATTGCGCAATAATAATAACACAGAGATGATTAGAAATGAACCGATCTAGCCAGTTCCAAGCCTGGATGAAGGAGAACGGCTTGGCGCGCAAGGTTATGACCTCAGCAAAAATATTTATTATGCTAGATGAGTATTTACATTTTTTAAACAGGATAATGTAGCGGACGAGCGCTCGATTTGGACCTCGGTGGGCATCCTGGTTCAAATCACACCGGCCTACTAAACCATGACTTACGATTTCGGTTTTGCTAAAACATTTAAAGTAGTAAAAGTACAATAATAAAAACAAACAAGTTTTATATGTCAAAACGCTTTGTTTGTAATGCGGATTATTCCAGAAATGCTCCGGTTTTTTAAAAACGTAGTTTGCGCATAATTATTATGTTAACGTGTATCCAGAGTCATTAAACAATAAAACAATTAGCTCTGCTTTTTCGTAGGGTATATAATAATTTAACTCATTTAAACTTGCAAAAAGTTCAATTAAAAAAGTTGATTATTTATTTATTTATTTTTTGTCTAGTTGGGATGTAAACATTATTAAAAGCTTTTACCATTTTTGCTATCAAAACCGGTGTAAACTACCCAAAAATTGTTGCATATAATAAAAAATTGAATTTTTAAAAACTATACTAATACGTTAATAGAATCCTATCTCAAGCGGTTGTAATAAATATTAAAAACTATAAAACTATGATTGTTAAAATTATATATTTTTTAATTTTATATCTTTATTATTTTTGTATATAATTTATTTCTATACCGGGGTGGTCTAGCGATTATTAACTTAAACACCTCAGCTTTTACAAATATTGAAAGTAATTATTTAATCGCTAAAATAAGTGTTGTAGTATAAATAATCATTAACAAACAATTTTAATAAATATTACTAGTGCTTGACTGGGTAGACGTGAGGGTTCGAATCCCACCACCGGCCCACTAAATGCGGGCCCACGTTTGCTTCGTTTCCCGTCAAAATATTGAAAGTAGTAATAATAAATTTTAAAAAATAAATATTGTCAAAAAATCAAAATTTGTCCCAAAGATTCGCAAGTATTGACTGGGACGTAATTTTCACGTTTTTTTGTTAACTGTATATGCTCGCTAACCAATTTATCATATTGAAAAATTTACCATTGTACATCGGTGCAGTAAAACATTAACTCCTCCTAGTTTTGGATTAGAAATGATTCAATCTGGCCGATTAACCTGGATAAAGGAGGGAGGGTTGAGCACAGGATTAACATTGTACTTGTAAAAATTTATGCTGCCGGAAACAATAAAAAATGACGCCATTCCGGCAAACAACAACGTTTCTGGATCGGCAAAGTTGTAAGATGACAAGTTGATCAAAGCCGAAAGAAGCGCAATCTTCGATTTGCGAATATTTAGTGCCCGGCAGACTTTGTTATTGTTGTTGTTGTTTGTAATTGTTGTCTTATTGCCCTATGCTTATTCTTAAGGCAAAAAGGTTTTGTATAATATAATATATATAATATTGTAGTAAAACATTAGTGAAGACGCAGATTAAAAATGCGTTTTTGTTTCCAACACAAAAGGTTATTTAAATACGAATTCATTTAGCTTTATTTATTACATTGTACTATTAGTATTATTATTGTTGTTGTAATAAAAACCCTTTTAAAAAATAGAGTAATGGAGCAATAAGACAACAATGACTACTAAAATACATTAACACAGTTCCATAATTCCAAAACAAACATGGAACGAGAAAAATGCTTTCCATGTATTCGAACATTTTGCCAAACGTTTTGCTTAATCTCATGAAACATTAATTTCAATTAAATCTTCCCGAATAGTTCTTAGCCAAGTTTTCTGTAGTCTACCCCAACTTTTCTTTGCCATCTTCAATGGTCCATTTAAAAACCGTTTTGCTGGTTTTCCTTAACATTATTTTTGTAAAAATAGGTATTGTTATTATTATTTATAATAATAATAATATTAATAATAATAATAATAATAATAATAATAATAATGATAATAATAATAATAATATTAATAATAATAATAATAATAATAATAATAATAATAATAATAATAATAATAATAATAATAATAATAATAATAATGATAATAATAATGATATTAATAATAATAATAATAATAATATAATAATATTAATATTAATAATAATAATAATAATAATAATAGTAATAATAATAATAATAATAATAATAATAATAATAATAATAATAATAATAATAATGATAATAATAATGATATTAATAATAATAATAATAATAATAATAATAATATTAATAATGATAATAATAATGATAATAATAATAATAATATTAATAATAATAATATTAATAATAATAATAATAATAATAATAATAATGATAATAATAATAATAATGATAATAATAATGATAATAATAATAATAATAATAATAATAATAATGTTAATAATAATAATAATAATAATATTAATAATAATAATAATAATAATAGCAATAATATTAATAATAATAATAATAATAATAATAATATTAATATTAATAATGATAATAATAATGATAATAATGTAGTCACGTTCTTCCATACGCTTAAAGACATGAGTTTGAATCCCACTACCGGCACTAAATGCAAGTCCCTGTTCGGCTTTACTTACATGTCTACTGCTGAAAAATTTTTCCTCTAAAACATTCAAAGTAGTAAAAATAAATAAATATAGTAATGCCTTTTAAAAATGCTTTTGACCATATGTTTAAAGCTGCTTATTCGTTGTAATAATAGTTAAACCAGTTAATGCAAGTTTATGTTTAAATTATGATTTGAAAAATCAATTAATCGTTAAAAGTTGATTAATAATAAACTATTTGTAGAGTCTCATTAAAATCTAGGTCCTGATTTCCTTTGATTTAACTTAATGACACGGATATTTATCGATGCACTGAGCTAATTTCAATCAAAAACGCTCTTGTGTAATCTAAAATATTGTTCTACAATTTATTATTACAAAATAATTCAAATTTATAAACCAATACTGTTTACCAAAAAGAAAAACAGAACTTTACAAGATCACAGTTACAACAGCACGTAATAAATTCAAATACGCAATGAAATGCGCATTAAAACAACGTTCAAATAATGTTTAAATTGTCCAAATATACAAAAACTTAAAATAATAATTTTTAGTGTTTCTTGACCGAAGCAACACACTATTTAATAGTTATTTTTAACTATTGAATAACGTTTGGACATTTTATGAAGTAAGTAATATTGTGTTTTCAAGCAAAAATATCAATTTTTACGTTCGCTTTATTTTAAAAACATGTTGTTTTTGAAAAACGTTAAAAGCAAACATTTTTTTTAATGATTTTTGTTGTATCTTCCATTTATTGTTATTTACTATTATTATGTATATCTTGTCAAATTGCTTTTTTCAGTACTTAATAAGCTTATATATTATTATATTATGCAAAACCCTTTTGCTTTAAAAATAAGCATGGGGCAATAAGACACACAATTACAGCAAAACAACAACAACAAAGTCTCGTTCGTATTGAAGATTCTGCAAATTGAAGATTGAGCTTCCTTTCGGCTTTCACTCAATCCTGTCATCTGTGTAACTTTGTCATCCAGATACGTTCGATCACTTCTTTGCCGTTGGCTGCCGGAATAGCATCCTCTTGATTGTTTCCGTAGCACTATAATTTTTTTACAGAGGTCAAGTTGCTAACCTTGCGCGCTCAAACCTTTCTCCTTTATGCAGGCTTGAAACTGGCTAGATTGAATCATTTCTGATCGAAACTAGGCGGAGTTACTTAATACGCTTACGTATTTTAAAATAATAATTTATGACGTACATATAAATTTTTAACTGTGAAACTACATTCGTTTAAATGTCTCTAGATAACACCAACCTTGATGTAATTGTAACTTTTGTTAGTGTTTTAAAAATATAATACAATATAATGCTTGAAAAGTACAAAAGTTGAATTAAGAAAATTGATCATATAATGCAAAATTAAATTCTACAACTTTAGGTTAAAAAACCGAAAGATTCGTATCTTGAAAGCTTAGAGGTAATTACGGAAAACAATGACTATTACCTAAAATATGAAAAAGGTACAGTTTCTACTATCTACTTTTATATATCTATACATATTGTATAATTTAATTAATTTTTCAATTTTTTTTAATGTCTAGATTTTTGTGTCTAGTCTAAATTAGCATTTTATATTAACAATGGTAAAAAAAAGCGTTTGTGTTTATTTTCTTATTAATACTGCCAAGATAATATTTGAAGTATGTTTGAGTAAAAACTAAATAGCCTAATATGACAATTCAAAAACAAATAATCCCCTAAAAAAACTCATTAATAAATATATAGGCTATTATACCTGGCAGTATGCAAAGACCTACATAGTAATGTCTTAGTGGAGGGAATCACTTACTTGCTAAACCGGTAGTAACCGGTAGCAGTATTTGAGGACACTGGGCAATTAGAATTGATCAGATTCACTGTAAATAACAAATTTACATGTCCATGGTTATGCACCTGTAGCTTAGTTGCCTGATACCAGATAGGGCGTGGGTTCAACTTTACGTGTGTGTCAAACTTGAAAAGTATGCACTGTTGATGATTCCAAATGTAAGGATGTGAAACAGCTGTACAGTGCTCCCTTGGTTGACTTAAAAACCCAATAGATTTATTATTCAAGTGAATCTAGCAATTCTAATATAACAATTTAAAAACCTATGAAGTAATGTTTTCAAGACGAATCAATAAACAGTGACTTGAGTTTGATACAGAATTGTCTATCTGCTGCAACTGTACATATTTTTTTAATTTAAAATGTAATTTTTAATTTTTTGACACAAAAATACAATTACTTTACTTTTTATATTTTTAACACAAATTTATTTTGAACTTCAATTACTTTATAACACTTATTCCATTTGCGTTCAAATGTTAGCAATGTCCATAAATCTGTGTATAAATCTAGACGAAATTTTATATTTAAATTTAAACAGTTTTTCAACTGCTACAAAATGGTAGGAAAAATATTATTAAATTTAACTCCAATAACTAATTACCATTTTGTTCTTTTCAATATTCATAATTCTAGATGCAAATTTTTAATTTCTGCATTTTAAACTGTTACTTTTTACCGTTTTTTTGTTTTGATAAAAATATATTGTAGGTTGTGTTATATGTATACAAATACTCCAGGTATCGAAATTTAAATTAAAAAATTTAAATTAAAAAAAAGATTATTTTTGATTTTTAAAATAATAAAACACGTTTACATATTATTAGAAATTCTTCTTTTCTGATTTTTTATAATACTGACAATATCCAATTTGTAAATATTTCTAGTACAAAAGCTTTAGTATATTTATAAAATTAATTAATTAAAAATTATTATTGTTTGGATCAGAAACGATTTAATCTGGATAAAGGAGAAAGGTTTAAGCGCACAAGGTTAGCAACCTGGCATCTGTTAAAAACAATCAAGAGGACGCTATTCCGGCAAACAACGACAAAAAAGCAATCGCACGTATCTGGATGACAGAGTTAGACAAATGATAGGGTTAAGTGAAAGCCGAAAGGAAGCTCAATCGTCGATTTGCAAAATCTTTAATGTCAACGGGACTTTGTTGTTGTTGTTTTGCTGTAATTGTTATCTTATTGCCCCTTGTTTATTTTTAAAGCAAAAAGGTTTTGTATATTATATATAATAATTGTCAAATTGAATTTTTTTAATAATATTTATTTTTTAAAACAAATGCCAATATGGAACACAATTTTGCCTGATTTATCTGTCTCAATTAACCGGACACAATAGGCACAATTATAGTTGTGTTTACATTTGGTTGTTTTGTTCATTTTTTAAATTATTTATCATTTAAGAACCCTATTGCTTCTACGTACAATTTTACATCTTATAGTTGGATTTAAAGATTGTGTATATTGAGGATTTAAAGTTGGTTCTAATTGCGCCAAGCCCCGTCAGGTTGCAATATGTTGTTTTCGCTTCTTCGACACAGTGTTGAATAAAACAGCGTTTTTTTTGTATGCTGTTTCTTTAGCAATACAGTTTTACAGAGGCCAAGTTGCGCTCAAATCTTCCTCCTTTATTAAGCCGACTTGGAACGAACTGTGGAGGAATTGTATGCATTCTATTAAACGAAACCCTTGTTTGTCATAAATTGACCAGAATTACTTTAAATTTACTAAAAACGATGTTTGTTCAAATAAAATAAAATTATTTGTTTGGCATAATTTTTTATAACTGTACATTAACATATTACAATTATTTTTACAAAGGAAAGTGCCGTTAATATATTTGTGCATGCGTATACTTCTGTATTTTGAGGACACAAGTGCCAAGTTAAATTAAAAAAATGGCTTTTGTAAAGGTTAGTATGTATGTTAACCTTGTGTATTTGGTTGATAAGGTAAGGCAAAATTTGTATTAATGTTGTTCTTACCAACTTGTACCTTGTTTATAGGCGTGCAATCGATTTTCCATATCCAATATTTCACATACCTTTTTTAATTCTTCAATGTTCTATTAAGAATGTCACAAATTGCAATAGTTTAATGTTTGATAATTGCCAATAATTGTCAACATAGAAGGTTAATATGATAAATTCCTGATTTTAAATTGTACAATATTTTGTCTGTTTTTTTAATACATATTATATATATAAATGCCAAGTGGTTTGAAGGTATAGGCCTCAAATTGGACCTGGTAGACATGAGTTCACCGGTCCACGTTTCAACAAGATAAAAATAGTACTACATTATTTAATTAAAAATAAATTATTTTATTAAATATGTACATATATAAAGGAAGAGGGTTTGAGCGCGCAAGGTTAGCAACCTGGCCTGTGTAAAATTTTATACTGCTATGGAAACAATCAAGAGAACGCCATTCCAGCAGTCAACGGCAAAGAAATGATCGCACGTATCTGAATGACAGAATTACACATGCGACAGGGTTGAGTGAAAGCCGAAAGGAAGCTCAATCTTCAATACCAACGAGACTTTGTTGTTGTTGTTTTTCTGTAACTGTGTTCTTATTGACCCATGTTTATTTTTAAAGCAAAAGGGTTTTGTATAATATATAATAATATATACAAAATAGAGATTAACAATTTTACAAATTTACTATGTTAATAGGTAACCATGGTTTTGTATGACATCTTTCAAAGGCTTCGGATAAGAATCGACCAAATAATTAATATAATCTTGTGGAATTTAATTTATATATATATATATATATATATATATATATATATATATATATTACAAAACCCTTTTGCTTTAAAAATAAGCATGGCGCAATATGACAACAATTACAGCAAAATAACAACAAAGTCTCATTGGCATTAAAAGTTCTGCAAATCGAAGATTGAGCTTCACTCAATTCTGTCATCTGTGTAACTTTGTCATCCAAATACGTGCGATCACTTTTTTGCTGTTGTTTACCGGAACGGCGTCCTCTTGTATTGTTTCCGTAGCAGTATAAATTTTTTAGAGAGGTCAGGTTGCTAACCTTGCGAGCTTAAACCCTCCTTTTTTGCCTAGACTTGGAACTGGCTAGATTGAATCATTTCTAATCCAAACTAGGCAGAGTTATATATATATATATATATATATATATCTTCTAAATTAATTTTGTTGTGTGTTTAGTAATGTGAATATTCATATTTGAATAAATAAATTATTGGCGTATTTGAAATTATGGTTTTACATAATAATTCGTCCAATTAATTTAAATTTCTATAGACTTTCTAATGATTTTTATTATTAACCCTTTAAATATATTTTTTTGTTAAATAATAGTTCATTAAAAAGTAAAGTTATTATGACTTAATTTTAAAAAACATATCTCAACTATGATTGACGTATCAATGACAACTGCTCGTCTACTATATATATATATATATATATATATATATATATATATAATTTTATTATTTTTGACTCATTGAACACGTAGTTTATAATAAATTTTATTGTGTATTAATTCCGGACTAGTAACCTAAAAACGTCACTAAAGCCTTGCCCTAGCAGACATATATTCTAATTTTGTTTTTTTATTTTGACAAGGCTATATATCTACATATATATGTGTAGTTTTTTTTTAATCAACTACTACATACATTATGTTATTTATTTTCATGTAAAATTTTATTAATATTTTTAAAAAAAACAATATATCATTTATCATTTTTAAAAATTTTATTAAATCCACTCAACGTTTGTTTTCCACGAGGTGAGGCGCGCATGTCAATTGGGACGTTATATTATATTTTTATTATTTTTTGGAGATTATTACAGTGTTTATGCATTGTAATACGTAACTTGTTTTATTATTGCTTTTACATATTCATTATTTTTGCTTACTTTCTATAATTTTTAACTTTTCCATTGCACCATATCTTTATTTTTTCTCTTAATTTCCAATTTTTTTTTGCAATAAATTTCCCTTTAACTCACCTTCTATTTCCTATTAACTCCTCCACCCCCACCCTCAATAACTTGAGATAGATTGAAACCAAGGATCAAACAACGTTTTTCCTACTCAACTCGTGTACCAATCTGCATTAATTTACATTATTTTTTCGGGATGGTCTATTGGTACAGCGTTCAACTTAGACCTGGATGAGCATGAGTTCGAATCCCACCACCGGTCCACTAAATGCGGGTCCACGTTTGGCTTCGCTAAAATGTTAATTGCTGAAAAATGCATTTTTTGTAAAACATTTAAAATAGTAAAAATAAAAAAACAATAAAACAAAGATTTGATAAAGGAGACAATAGCTTTATTTATTTTATGCCTAATTTGTTTAATACAACTTTCAAGATGCAAGTGTAGATATTTTTAATTTAAGGTTTACAAAACATTAAATATATATATATAGTAAATAAATTCCAAAACGTTACGTATCTGATTTTACTAATTAGATAGTGAGGCGATTTCGACACTTGTGATAAAAAGTTGCACACTAGATCATAATCTAAACTTTCCCCCAATAACTACGTCTGAACCAATTACGTCAAGTAATAAATAAAATTACGAAAACCAAAATGGAAGCCGAAGACTGGATAAGAGCGGATGTTACAGATGTTATCAATAGTGTGGAAACGGTTGTTTATAAAGCCATTCTCACCAATATGAGTTACTAATACACTTAAACAAGAATGTCAACATTTAAAGAATATTGTTTCCAGAAATAAAATGTTATTTTTGTTATAAAATAAAATAATATTGTTTATTATTTCTAATTTTCTTTGTCAATTGTTACCGCTATATATATATATATATATATATATATATATATATATATATATATATATGTTTAACTCCGATCTGTATTTAATAAACTAATTTGTTACTTCCAGGTTTTACTCTTTAATTGATTTTTTTAATATCTATGGTTAAATGCTTTTATTTTATTATTTAATTAAATTGCCAAAATAAGCGCAATCACAGTTAACTGTTAATAAAAAGTTACAAACAGTGATTTTGCTGTTTATTATTAATTAAAACTTGTTTTATTGAATATTATAGAAATAATTATTTTGATTTATTTTAAATATGCATATACATTAAGTTTTTACTAATGTTAATTTAACATATTTTTGTATTTAAGCTATAATTTAATATTATTATTATTTACATTTTTTGTTCTTTCCCCTACTCAATACAGAATGGCTAGTTCCCTTCGTGTTTTGACCTATTTTTTACTAACCCACATTTTTTTCTCCTTAGACGGAGTGATCACTCCCTTCTGATCACCGACACTCAATAGTGGGCCACGTTTAAAACATTTAAATTTGTAAATAAATAAACTGTATAAAAAAATTTCAGCAATATTAAAATAGGTATATGTCGTTTTATACCCTTTAGAATCTCAACTCATTTTTGGTCTAGACTTTTACACTATATAACTCGACTATACAACACTGCGTTTTACAAATGGAAATTGTTGAGACTTCTAAGTTTATTTTTAAAATATGTAAATTTCTTAACAAATACGTGGTTTGTAACAGAGAATTCAAGACTCAAATATACTATATTTTTCTAAACAACACCAGATCTGATAATAGTTTGCTTTACAAATTTATAAAAAATAAACGTCCGAGGATTTCCTTTCTCTCTTAAAGGATAAAAATGGTTTTTTTTTAATACCCGAGGTGTGTAATATTTTTGGTGTTTACTTTAAAACTGTTTTAATACGGACTACTTCAATGGTCCTCACCCAAAACCTACGTCACTCTTAGAGTATCCCTTGATTGCTCCCACACTATGAAATCAGGGCCGAGATTTTAGTGAAATTTTACACTAGGATTTAAGTATCTTTCTACTCTAAAATTTACTTCTCGGTGTGCTGATAATTTGTATCCCAGAGTCCTTAGAGAATTTGCATCCGAATTAGCCTTTTTTGCACATATATTAAATATTTTCATAGATCAGAGTAAATTGTTCACAATTTGGATAAGCTTATTTATAAATCCGGATGTATGTTTAAACTTGATAGCTACAAGGTGTTGCTAACTCCGTCTAGTGAAAATTAAAAATGTACCAAGCTAACCAGTCTCAAGCCTGAATAAAGGAGAGTTTGCTTGAGGAAGAGCATTCGGCAGTAAAACCTACGCCCAAACACTAAAATAATCAAAAACTTTTATGTTGATTTAATAAACAATAAGGCGTCCCCCTTAAACGACGCTTATAACCATTACCTGAGTCATGTGATAAATTAGCAAAAATAACCTGATAACGGACGAACCAGATTAAAGAAGTTAGTCCAAGAAAGGTAATCTGAGAATAGGTACCTTAAACATTAGATTGTTAACAAGTAAAGGAAAAAAATTTTCTGAACTAATAGATAAAAAAGCTGGACATACTATGCGTCCAAAAGACAAGAAAGAAGGGCAAGAAAGTAAAAGATTTGGAAAGAATGGAATAGCTATTATTTTATCAAACAAAATAAGAAAAAACCTAGTTCAAGTAAAAAAGTTCAGCGAACGAAAAATAATAGTGACCCTAAATATAGGTGGTTTGTACAATAAGATTATTAGTGCATTCATACCCCAAGCTGGACATGAGGAGGAAGTTAAAAATAGATTTTGGGAACACCTTAAGGAAATACTTTCAATATTCCTTTGACACAGAAAATAATACTTGGGACTGATTTAAACAAACATGTAGGATAGTCTAGAGAAATGTACCGTGAATGTGGAATTGGAGATACAAATAAAAATGGCAAAAATGTTTTACAGTGTATGGTTTTACAAAACATGGCCCTGATTAACACTTTTTTTTAAAAAAAAAAGCCCAATTGGTTACATATCAAAGCAATGGAAAACGAAACCAGATAAACTTTTTAGCAACGAGGAAAACAGATATAAAATGGGTAAAAGATTGCAGAGTGATAAATAGAGAAGTTGTCACATAACAAAGGTTAGCGCTAATAAAAATAAGTTTTAGAAACGAGTAAAAGAAAATAAAAGAGCTTCAGAATAAAAAATAAAATAGTGGAAATTAAAGGAAATCAATCTGATTAAATAATTTAAAAACAAGGTCATACAAATCTGGAAGTCCTTAAAAGAAGTACCGGAAATTTTTTTAATGTTTACTACTTTGGATGTTTTATAAAAAACATCTTTCAGCAATGGACATTTTGGCGAAGCCAAACGTGGGCCTGCATTTTAGTGCCGGTGATGGAATTTGAACTTATGCCCACCGAGGTCCAAATTCAAGCGCTGTACCGCTAGACCACCCCAGTAATTGTGGATACAAACAGCAGAGTAATTACCAAAACAGCTGAATAGATACTAGGATTAGCATCTGGAAAAAAACATCTGCAAATAAAAAATCTTGGTAGTAGAATATAGAAGTTCAACAAACTGTTAAAGGTAAAAAGATTTTTTTTTAATAAAATTTAAAGTTGGAATATTAGCAAGCAAAGAAGGTAGCTAAAAAGCGGTAACAATGGTAAAATCAAAAACGTGGGATAAAATGTATAAAGACCTCAAAACATATAAAGAAGAGAAAAGATTGTTTTGCGTTGCTAAAGCCTTAAAAAACCTGACACATCAAACAAATAAAAGAGAAAAGAGAAACAGTACTAACAGAAAAAGAATTAATAAAGATAAGATGGAAAGCATACTTTAAAATCCTGTTAAATAAAGAAAATTCTAAAGCAATTATGGAAAATGGGAGACCTAATCTAGGAGTAATAAAAAAATATTCCAGGAAGAAGTAATTAAGGGAGTAAGAAAAATAAAAAATGGAAAAACAGCAGGACCAGACCGAATACTTATTAAAACATAAAAATGTTTGGAAAATTATGGAATTGCAATATTAACCAAACTGTTAAATTTAATATAGAGTAAAGAAAAAATGCCTGACTAGTAGAGAAAAAGTGTTCTTACGCTAATTTACAAGGAAAAAGGAGACGTTCAGGACTGTGCTAACTACAGGGAGATAAAGCTTATGTTACATACTTTAAAACTTTGGAAAAAAATTATTGAGGGAAGAATACGCAAAAAAACAGACATTGGAGAAGAACAATTTGGATGTAATACAAATGATACTATTTTTCTATTAGAGCAACAATGGAAAGACACAAAGATAAACAGAAAGGAATTCATATGGTGTTTATCAATTTAGAAAAAATATACAATTAGATTCCAAGACAGGAAGTGTGGAGAAGCATGAGAGAAAAAGGTGTCTATAAAAAGTACGTAGAGATTATACAAGACATGTATAATGACGCAAAAACGTTGATAAAAACCAGTGTGGAGCTGACTGATGTTTTTTACTAAAAGTTGGTCTACATCAGGGTTCAGCACTAAGCCTATATTTGTTTAATCTAGTTATTGACGTGCAAACAAAAAATATTAAGGTTGAATCTAGTAAAAATTTAGTAAAAATGAAAATGTTTCGATGGTCGTTGGGAGTGTCTAAATTACACAGAATAGAAAATAAAGGTATTAGAAGAAAACTGAAGGTAATCACATCTTATAAATTTAAGAAAAAAGGTTAAGATGGTACGAACGTATTCTACGTAGAGAAGAAAACTACGTTAAAAGACAAATAATGGAAGAAAATGGTAAGAGAAACCGTAGTCCATCAAGAAAAGATGATTAGAGTGTGTGGAAAGGGATTAACAAAAATTGACGCTACAAATAGAACCAAATGGAGAATGCTGACCAAAAACAGTGACCCCTCATAAAAGAGGGATAAGCTGTAAAGAAAAAAAAGAAAAAGTTACAGTGTGTTGCTGTTGAAAAAAATATTTTAAATTATTGTTAATTTTTATTTCAATTACAAGTTTTATATTATTGTACATTTAAATAATTTTGACTTTGTTTGAACTTTGCTTTGAATCGCCTTTTTGTATTTGAATCTATCACGTTTGTTGTTGACGTGACTGTGATTTTGTAAGTATTGTTACTTCCTGTTTTTCCAGTATTGGTATATAAATTTCAATTATTTTGTAATAATAAATTGCAGTACGATATTTTAGATTACACAATGGCTTTTTGATTGAAATTAACTGGGGGTGTTGATAAATATTGGTATCAAGTTAAATCAAAGTCTCATTTAGTAAATTTCATTATAAGTAACAATCTTTTATGCCATCTCTCTAACCTAATAACATTTATTAATAACCTCGGTTAATGTTATTTACCTTGACTTATGTAAAACATTTGACAAAGTACCTCACTCTGCATTGCTGGGTATGTTAAAGTTTTTTGGGATCAGTCCTACATTCCTCAATAGGATACGTGACTTTCTCTCAAATCGCCAATTTAGTGTTAGATTAAGTGGCATCTCTTTTTCCATCAGTAATATAACCTCAGGTGTCTCTCGAGAGTCATTTTTATGACCATTATTATTTATTATATATATCAATGACCTGTTCTCCGTTGTTCAACCTAATATACTGCTTTAAGCCAAGCTGTGAAGATCTGAGATATCAATCCTCAACAATGTTTATAAGTGGTTAATAAAATAATCGCTTGCACTGACTTTTTTCAAGTGTAAACATTTTACATTTGGAGAACATTTATGTAATCTTTATAGAGCTCCAAGTACTCAACCGATTTCCATTGTTAACTTGATTAAAAATCTAGGAGTCATCTTTAGTTCCTCCCTTTTTTTTTGTCTCATCATAATAAAGCAGCCCAAACTTGTTTTCGACTAAGTAAGTTTTTTAAGCGTAATCTAGGCAATATTCCAATTCACTGCACTCGTCTCTTAAATCAGTCATACATTAGACTTTACTTCAAGTTACGTCTCCTATTCTAAAAGTAAACATGAACATACTTCATATGGTACAGAAGCTCTTTACCGTAGTAGCCAAATTGTTTTTAACGCAACAAGATAGGAGGCTCCGGGAGACCTTATTCTAATGTATAAACTATTGAATTCTAAACAGTTAAATTATTTTTTGTTCAGGAGTTCAGGAGTTTTCACGAGTTGAGTAAGTCAAAACGCCTTTTAGTACTCGGTTTTCAAATTGTTTCAAATTTTTAGGGAGAAAAATGAAATGGATGGTTAGGTAAAGGGAGATTAGTCACAGAAAAAATATTTGAAATCAAGATAGATAGTGGAAGTTAACAATTATAGAAAACGAGCAAAAATTATAAATATACAAAAATAATAATAAAACAAGTTACGTATTACAATGCAAAAACACTGCAATAATCTTGAAAAAAGAAGAAAAGAGAAAAGGTTAAATAACGCTTTAATTGGCGTGTAGCGTGACGCGCGCCTCACCTCGCGAGTTTTCTCAAATAATTCTCGTAAAAGATATCTTTCAAAAATAAGGAAGGCCAAAGTTAAGTTCCGTTTCCATCTTTACCATTTCTCATACAGGAATGATTTACCAACACACGTTGTTGAGGTAGCGTCCCTTAAGGCATTCAATTTAGCTTATGATAATTATTGTCTCCATAATTTTATTTAATTTGTTTAATATTTTTATTTTTTCACTTTTTTATTCTTGATAACTGATAACATCAAAACAAGGATCAAAAGGAGTTTTATCCTATTTAACTCGTATAAAAACTTAAAACTCAAAACTTACTTAATGTGTGTACCAATCTCTCAATCTGTTAATTTTTTGTTCTTAAGTGTAAAAATAATAAATATGTATGCATTATAATGAATGTTAATTTTAAAAATTATAATATCTAATATATATCAATTTAAATATTTTTAATAATTTTATTGGTATAACATTGTAATATTTTTATTAAATTTAAATTATTTAAAATAATTATTAAGCATTTTAATAATTTTCTGTTTATTGTCTCTGTTCTAATCAATCATTATACTTTAATTTTTACGATTAGCAATAAGAAATATTATTTAAATTTACTAATGGATTTCCAAGGAGTTCGGGCACTTGTTGCTCCTGTTTTAAAATTGCAATCAATTTTTATTAAATTTCTTTACTATTTTGCAGTTGATACTTTTTATAATCTTATGCAATTCATAAGACCCGTATATAAAGATTTATCTGAGGATACTGTTTTGATCACTGGTGAGAATGTGATAGTGAAATTGTTTTATGTGATTATTCGCGTTGTAAAGAAACGTTTTTATATTTAATTATTATGTTTTTAGGTGCCGCTAATGGACTTGGTCAACTTCTCTGTGTGGAATTTGCGTACCATTGTCCGAATATAGTGGCATTGGATATTGACGAACATGGGTTGTCGCTTACTGCCAGTCTGGTGAAAGAGAAAACAGGTTGTGAAATTCATGTATATAAATGTGATTTGAGGTAAAGTAAAATTTATACTTTTAATTTGACAGCCAAAAAGCATCTATAGATGATGTTTGTTCTCGAATTTTGGAAACACACGGTCGAATAACCGTTCTTGTAAATAATGCGGGTATTGTAAACGGAAAACTCATTGTAGATTTGGATGACGAAATGTTTGAGAATTGTTTAAAAGTAAACTTTTTTTCACATTTTTATGTAAGTAAAACGATTTTACTTGTGTATTATTATTATTATTATTATTATTGCTTTAATGGTTTACAAGAAACGTTTTTTAATAATTAGATACTTGGACGAGGCCGAACGTGGGCCCGTATTTAGTGCTGGCGGTGGCACTCAACCCCATGTTTACACAGTTTCAAATCTAGTGTTATGCCACCAGATCACCTTGATATTATATCACAAATAGCTTGATAACATTTAGTTTATAATAAATTATTATTTTATAATAATAAAGTGGATGCATTTACACGAATAACATATTTGTAGGCAAGACATATAAACAATATTTTAATCAGTAAAATAATGAACATCACAAAACGATTTTTACCATTTTATTTTGTGTTTTCAGCCAATTGAGTGTCATTTGTGGCTCCTATTTTATTAAATTGACACTCGATTAGTTCCGTTAAAGTTTTACTTTAATTTGTACTTTTGTCAACTATTTGTATGTGTATTATTTGAGTAAATTTTGAGAATAGCTTTTGCCTAGTCATATAAAACTATCTTATATTTTAACGTTTATTGCTTATTGTACCATAATTGCAGTTAAAAACGCATTATCTGCGTATTTCAAACCCTACATCAATACACACATTTAACAGTTTGCTGTGAACCCAGTTTATAATATTATTTATAACAAAATTGTGCAAATTGGGGATATTGGAAATCCTTCTTTAACCTCTATTTTCGTTTGCATTATTTACATTTGTAATCTTGTATCTAACCCGCTGTGTTTATGTAGATTTCGAAATATTAAGAAATCTACTCTAATTGAGTAGGAACTAAAAAGCCAAGTTAACTATGAAGTCAAATATTTATTTAATATTTAGATATGTTATTATTGATTAAGTGAGTGCTTTATGAGAGATATTTTTCAACTCGTAGATATTTTATCGAAGCTAAATAATGACCCATAAATAGTGCCGGTGGTTGTACTCAGACTCATGTCCACGAGTTTAGCGCTGTGTTGCTAGACCTCTCTCTCTCTCTCTCTCTAATGTTTCGCATGGGGTAAAACGTCTGATTGATACAATTCCAACCTGGGTAAAATATTATTTGTTTTACTCGCTGATGTCGTTCGCTTTAAAATAATAAGAAATTTCTGGAGTTAACGATACGCCCTGTTTATATTTTCTTAGGAATTAAATTTTTGATTAGATTTTTTGTTTATCATATTTTCCTACTTTACTGTTAAATAAGAAGTATTATTATAAGTCAGAAAATAACAATTTTGTATCATTCCTTTGTGGTGTTTACTCCGGAAAATGATGTTACTACTGTATAATTTGCCCAATTTTTTACTTATAAGAAATTGAGATACCTAATTATTTACCCATAATCATTGCCTTACTTCCGGTTCCATATATCCATATGTAATTTTGCAACTATTATTAATGAGCATTTCCTATTTCTACATTACACTTCTTCAAACGGTGATAAATCTTGGAAAACAACAACGAAGGTTAGTGGTAAAGCCGTATCTTCATTAATTCCAAATTCGTACAGTATCTTGAACAATCTCTTTCTATTGTTTACGATTTTCGGAGGCGTGTATGGATATGTCAGTCCAACCGACTTAGTCATTGTTTCCAAGATAAAGTGCCGAGCAAGATTATGTGAAGATCGTCTCGAACAGCACCCATCCAAGTACGTTTCTGACCACCTTTCTCTTCTTTCAATCGGCAGTTGCACAAGCCAGGGTTACGATACGTGAGATTGCATCAAGATTTCTACGAAGAACGTGTCCAAACCAGCGCAATCTTCGTTGTCGGGATACCCATGAAGGAAGATCATGAAATTAAAGGTCATTTCGAATTTGACAGTCACTGATCTTTTTCATCCAATACGGAGGATGCAAAATGTATCTGAAACATTTTGCTTTACATTTGTCTTGGAAAATTTACCATACATCATTTATTTATAATTATTTTTAAATTTAGGTTAACTAACACGTGATTACCTTTAAAGTACATTCCACATTGATTTACTATTAACTATACAATCGAGACATAAATAATTGCAATATGACTTGTGTATGCGTAGTGTGTAGATGTTGTTTACCATCAAGTAACATTAGCATATGTTTATCTAATTTTTCAAACGTTATTAATGTCAACATAACTATCCGTTAGTTGACTATAAACAAACGACGATTATTTACTACTACCCTGGGCGATAATAACCGATGGGGGGTGTTTATCCCCGATGATGATGATGATATTGTTACTTAGGGTACTAATGATCCTGAGAATTTGAGTAATGCTTATAAAGTCTCAATTTCCAATGATGGTGATATTCCTGACTGTTAGTCCTCCACGTGGTGCATCCTGGACTAGGTGCCCTAAGCATCTAGACTAATAACAGCAGGGTCTGAGTGCACAGCGGTATAACTGGGTTTCCGCTACGGCGGGTCGGTGCGAACATACACCCAGGATACTTAAAAGGTATCTAAAGGTATACGTATATCATATGTAGCCCTTGGGGTTAAGGGAGATAACCTGACAAAAAATCAGGCGGCCTCGTCAATCTTTGCGAACAGTGGCGACGTCACAAGGATGCCGTCTACTAGCCAAGAAACTTTGTTATTCTTCCACGTTTGTGTTACGCTTATCAAGCCATCGAAATCGATCGTTTGCTATGTCGTATAAATATGGAAAATAATGAAGAGGTGACTCCAAGTAACCAGCCAGAATGAATGAAATGACTTGGCAGTCAGTTATATAATTAAAAGTCAGTTCCAAATCAACCCAACCATCCTGACAGTGTTGTCTAATTGTTGTGCCGATTTCAACCATTTGTTTAAATAATGCATTGTGCAGTAGTATGTATTTCTACGGTACATTTTAGCTCACCAAAATATTTCTGCCATCTATGCTCGACGACAAGCGTTCTACCGGCTGGCCAAAGACTCCACGTGGCCATTTTGTTACCATTGCGTCGGTAGCGAGTTATTCGCCTGGTGTAGGTTTGTCGGACTATTGTGCCAGTAAAGCAGCTTCTTCCAGTTTTGTCAAGTCGTTGGAATTGGAATGCTACAAAATGGGAATTGCCGATAATATTCGTTGTACGTCCATACATCCATATTTGATGAATACCAGAATGTTCAAAGGTTGTCGATCCTTGTAAGTTTTTCCTTCTGATTGAATTGTTTTACAATCGCTCAAAAGCAATTGTAATCGCATATTTTCAGCTTTGTTAGTCATTGAACTTTATTTTTGAATTTTTTCGAATATTTTTCTGTCACATCTAAGTTGCACGATCCGTATGGTTTCGCTCGCTGCCCTCTATTGAACGCAATCGTTTCATAACTAATAAAATCTTTCGACCATTCCCAGATACTTGTAAGTCACGTAACATTTATGGGCTATGTATCTCTACACAATAAAAGAAAAAACGATTAAAATGGATTGGTCATGTTTTACGTAGATCGCCCACTCATCCAGCCGGAATAGCTATGGAAGCCCAACCATTACTCGGATGGAAAAGAAGACGAAATTGCCAACGGAAAATTGGGACGGATATTGTAGCACGCAAACTTAATCCTTTTAATTATGCTAAGTCCGTTCAAATGAACTACTTAATATCACATAAAATTCTAATTTAGGTCAGAAACAAGAGTATTGGCAGTTTCAAAAATTCAAAAACAAGCAAATTAGTTACTTAAAAATAAAAATTTTGAAAACATTTTGGCATACAGTGAGCAATACCTAAAAAGATTTTCAATGAATTTTATAAATGAGTGCATGTTTTATAATATAAATTCTTTTTAAGTAACGAATTTGCTTGTTTTTCAATATTTTAAAAATATTGATATTCTTGTTTTTGACCTAAATTAGAATTATATAAAATATATTTCTTTTACTGCTAAGATAATATATAAATAATGCTTTTGTACAATTTAGATGTGCTCAACATAAACAAATGTTGACACAAATATGAATCGATTATTTTACATTGATTTTGATAGCAGTCCGTTTATCTATTGTATCTACACTGTTCTGTAATTAGATATTTCTAGAATGATAAACAAATTGTTTTTGGTTTATGGTAACCCTTTATCTAGTTAACTTGTTTTATCTCATGGACTTGTTAAATGTATTATGATGTCAAAATATCAAATAGATTCCTTATTATTATTAAAAACATTGTCATTACCATATTCATAATGTTAACCTCATTTAAAAAAATTGTTTTATCAAATTTTCCGATTTCAAATGTTTAACAAACAGTGGAATTTTACAAGCGCTTAATCTCCTCCCTTTGTCAATGAATAACATGGTTTTGTGTTTATTATAACATGTACATTATAAATCTATTTTATAGTAGTTAAAGGTTTCTCTTTACTCAAGTCATAATATATTTGCCATCCAATTATAAACGTGAGCAGTTAAAGCATAAGAAACGATAGGAAATTCCGCAATTACTGTTGTCACTTCTTCGCACAGCTTTTAACGCCACTGAATAAACACTGGCCATAATTTGTTTGCTTTCCATCATTGTAATCTATTTGGGCAAACAACTGAAGACTAGGTATTTCCAACTAAGCAGTATTCGATTCTATCTTTGTACAACGTCTGCGTACTTGTTAAAGGTCTTATGTATTTGCACAGACTAAAACTTTAACATTTATTATAAACATTTAAACTAAAATACACTTCCTAAGCGAAAAATTAAGTTAGATACATAATACCAGAACAATCGTTAACATCAACTGTAATTTGGTTTCTACTAATGTTAGGTATCATTTCTGCTTAGTAGAAGATAACCGATTTTCAAAACAATATTATTGTTCATGATGCGTATTGGATTATTAAATATTTGTAACGCATTTGCAGTGTGAATAGCTACCACCTAAAAAATGGCAGTAAAATTTGCAATTACTGCAGCAATGACTTCATGTAGGTCTTGTATATTTGAACAACTTTTTACTTTTACAACTAGGAGAATGCTAAATAACGACTAATGACCACATCACAAGAGAAATAAACATTGCAACTAAAAACTTGATAGGTGAAATTTTGAACTCCAAAATTTTATAAACTATGAGCGCATCATAAGCATTAGTTACGAATAATTGCAAAAAACCAACACGTACAATAATTTTACGCTTATCCAGAAACCATTATAATCATAATTCCTTTACGTACGCATAAAATAGCCCAAAAACAAATTCGTTTAAAAAATATATTAAATAAACATTACGCAGAACATTAAAAAACAAAATCATTCGTGGACAACTTTCGTGCTCAATTAACTGCCGAAAAATGTTTTTAACTCTAAATGAAACCAATATAAAACTACATATTTTAAATCGACATTACTTTTAGGAAAAAATGACTTTCTATGAAATGGGATTAACTAAATAATACATTCTTCTTTTTAAATACACCTAAAAATGTAGTTTTAAACAGAACACAACTCGGAAATATTTACAATTAGTATCTGCAATTTTCCTTTCTGTTTTCTATCGAAAAACAACAGTGCACGCTTCCTCAAATCTCGTATAGCAATTTCCAGCTGCTCAACGAAATAACCGCTCAATAAAATTTTCGTTGTGAAATGCAGTACACACACACATTTTTACCTTATGTACAAGCCACAATTTTAATCCCTGACCCCAGACACATGCACCAACGTGCCACATACTTACAGTGATCAAAATTCACCAATAGGAATTATTAATTTTTTTCCCGAAAAAGGTGGCGTAAAAGATGTGCCCGCTGTCAGCATTACGAATTTAGCTCACAACCGTAGTATACAAACTTTTCTGTTGCGTTGCAGTGCTACTTGAGTTTAAAAAGTAAACAAACAAGATAAGTTGATTGCAAAGCCACCTATTCCTTGATTACAAGTTTGAATAGCTCCTCGAATTCCTATACAAAAAGGTTGTCGGATACGAATTGAACTTGGAGGTGAATAAATGAAGTTTTTCGACTAGAAAACCACTTTCTTGTGATGACGCCAGTGTTGACAGGAATTGACGAGGCATCTTCTTTAAGGTTGACGCCGATTGACGGATTCACAAGCCTAACCGGATACATATGATAAATGGTTACCTTAATATATCTTTTAAGCTTCTTGGATGTACGCTAGCACCCATTCATTGAGTGGGAATTCAGTTATACCGCTGTGCATGCGGTCCCTGCTGGTATTAGTCTAGATTTCTGTAGGCAGGATGCACAACTTGTAGATTGAACAGTTAGTTTACCGAACTCGTGTTGTCACCGTCGTGACGGTGCGATCGTAGTTAACGAGAAGCACACTTTTGGCGTTGTCGTTTCTCTATGTGATAGCCGCATCGAGGCATGTCAGCTGGTGTTAGAGGAAGTGGCTGCTTTATCTAGATATGTTGCTAGATTGCAGCCGGCGCAGACTACTTGTTTCAAAACCCAGTTGTTAATAGGGTTAGAAGACGAAGTGAGATGCTAATGATCCTGAGGATTTGAGTAATGCTTATAAAGTCTCAATTTCTAATGATTGTGATATTCCTGACTGTTAGTCCTCCACGTGGTGCATCCTGGACTAGGTGCCCCTAGGCATCTAGATTAATAACAGCAGGGTCCAAGTGCACAGCGGTATAACTGGGCTTCCGCTACGGCGGGTGAGTGCGAACATACACCCAGGATACTTAAAAGGTATCTAAATGTATACGTATACCATATGTAGCCCTTGGGCTAAGGGAGATAACCCTGACAAAAAATCAGGCGGCCTCGTCAATCTTTGCGAACAGTGGCGACGTCACAAGGATGCCGTCTACCAGCTTAAGAAACTTTGTTATTCTTCCACGTTTGTGTACGCAAGCCATCGAAATCGATCGTTCTACATGTCGTATAAATATGGGAAATAATGAAGAGGTGATCACGTTACCAACCAAAATAAAAAATCATTGGAAATTGAGACTTTATAAGCATTACTCAAATTCTCAGGATCATTAACGTCAAGTTTTATTTTTTTAATTTGTTTTTTTTAAAGGTTACCATGGATTTTTCCTAATCAAGATCCATTCTATGTCGCTAAACGAATTGTGCAATCCGTGCGTCTTAACGAACGAACTGTCATCATTCCACGAATATTCAATCTCATCTATTTAGCCGAATTGTATGTACACTTCTTTTTTGTATATAGTAAAAAAAATGCCATGTTTGAGCTCTAAAATGTTGAACATTGATTGTGTTTATTCATTTGAGTCAAATGTAACATCATCATCATCGAGGATAAACGTCCTCCACCGGCTAGTCCAAATCACCAAATCTTCAAAAAACATCAACTTTCACAATGTGCACTTAATGAACGACACTTGAGATGGTTTGAATAAATCATGTTAGAATAAAGATGCATATCATTTATTCATTGTGACATAATCATCTTGGCATTATTTCCATATTTGTACGGTATATTACACGATCGACTTTGGTGGATAATGACGAACTTTCTTAGCTGGTAGACGGCGCCACTGGTCGTAAACATTAATGAAGCCCACTTATACCACTGTGCACTTAGTCCAGAATGCACCACGTGGAGGACGAACCGTCAGGGACATTATTGGAAATTGATCATTTATAAGTATTGCTCAAACCTTCAGGATAATTAGCATCCCGACGTTGTTTAAAGTCATTAATCAATAGTTAATTTTTCAACTTTATTTTTACTTTGGAGGTTTTGACAAGAAACGCATCTTTCAGCAGTGGATATTTTAGCGAAGCCGAACGTGTTGAACCGGTGGTGGGATTCGAACCCAGGTACAAGCCGAGCGCTCTACCCGAGACCAGTCTATTAGTCGATAAAGTTAGACAGGTAGACATGTTCATTGTGATCTAGCGGTACAGTGCTCGAATTCGGACCTTGGTGGACATCGGGGTTCGAATCCCATCGCCGGCACTAAAATGCGGGCCCACGTTTGGCTTCGCTAAACCATGTCCCCACTGCTAAAAGACATGTTTCTTGTAAAACATTCAAAGTTGCAAACATAAACGTAAAAATCAAATTTCACATTGTTAAATTCAATTTAATGCAACAAATTGATTCTTATGATTTTATAATGCAAACATTTGTGTATGCCTTGTATCGTATAGATTTTTTCCATCAAGAGTTCATCACTTTCTACACGACGTTAGCGGAGCGATTTACATGAATGACCAGTTGCAGGAAGGAAGAGAAAGGTGAATTATTTGCCAAACAAAGCTTTGCCTCATTTTTTTTATTTAGTTGACAAAAAAGGTGCCTTACACATTGATCTATTTTTTTTTAATTTTATTTTACCAAAGTATGGGATAAGAACAAGTATTTTGATTTTGACAATTATTATCAATAAAAGTGAGTTGAACTTTATTGTTTTCTATTTGGTCATTCGGTTAGTTATAAGGTCATCTCTCTCGTTGTCCTAAACACAAAATAAGGAAGTTTGTAAACACAACAATGGTGGATTAGTGATAAAGCTTGGTGACTGTTTAAATTCATATTTGTAACAATGCTACTGTTCACAAAAGTGCAAAAACCATTTGATTTTTTACATATTTTAAATTTCCTTTGCAAAATTATACTCTCTAGAATAGCCACACATGGTATAGCTTTTCAGTACCATAACTGTGTGCTTGTATCCAAGTCCCTTGAAGAATTTGTAATGAACAAGTTTTTCATTAGTTGTTAACTAAATTAAGAACTTTTATTATTACACTACATTTGGCTGTCTTTATTTTCGATAAAAGTGGTACTCCTCACTCTGTGTGCAAGTATTTATGAAAATTAATCAAAAACAATTTAACAATCCATCTTTTAATATTTTCTAGTTGTCTTTTATTGATTTTCTCTTTAAATGAATAAACTTAATATTTTTGCGATTTGTGAGCGGGTTTTATGTGGGATGCTAATGATCCTGAGGATTTGAGTAATGCTTATAAAGTCTTAATTTCCAATGATGGTGATATTCCTGACTGTTCGTCCTTTACGTGGTGCATCCTGGACGAGAATCCCTAGGCGTCTAGACTAATAACAGCAGGGTCCGAGTGCATAGCGGTATAACTAGGTTTCCGCTACGGTGGGTGGGTGCGAACATACACCCAGGATACTTAAAAAGTATCTAAAGGTATACGTATATCATGTGTAGCCCTTGGGCTAAGGGAGATAACCACTTACAAAAAATCAGGCGGCTTCGTCAATCTTTGCGAACAGTGGCGACGTCACAAGGGTGCCGTCTACCAGCCAAGAAATTTTATTTTTCCACTTTTGTTACGCTTATCAAGCCATCGAAGTTAATCGTTTACATGTATAAATATGGGAACTAATGAAGAGGTGACCACGTCACCAACCAAAATGAATGAATGAGTCAAATTGAACTGATAATGTTTTAACGCTACTGAATAAACGAAGCTGGTTTTAGTTTGCTTCCTGTTATTACAGTCAATGTGAGCAAACAACTAATGACTAAGTATCTCTAATGAACGAGTACCAAACAACATAAGTTGTCCTCTATTGAACGCACTCGTTTGATAACTAATAAAATATTCCGATATTTGTAAGTCACATAACATTTATTGGCCCCATGTATCTATAACGCAATAAAAGAAAAACGATCAAAATTGATTGGTCATGTTTTACGTAGATCGCCCACTCATCCACCCGGAATAGCTATGGAAGCCCAACCATTACCCGGATGGAAAAGAAGACGAAATTACTAACGGAAAATTGGGACGGATATTGTAGCACGCAAACTTAATCCTTTTAATTATGCTAAGTCCCCTCGTTCAAATGAACTACTTAATTGGGCGTCCTTTTGGTTGAATATTCCGCCGGAAGCAAAATCCGGAGTATTGTTGGTACCATAACCAACATCGAGCTAAAGCTAAGAAGTACAAGCAGCCTTGCATTTTCAAGGCTTTAAACTCCAACGCCATCAAGTGAACTCGGATCCACTTGGTGGCGCAGGACCTATCATGGTCCGACTTTTCTATATCAGGGACCATGTCTCTAAACAGCTCTTTCTGGTCGACACTGGAGCACAGCTTAGTATCCTTCCTCAGCAAATGGAACAATCATCCCATCCTACGGGCACAAAAAATGACCGTTCATATATATATATATATATATATATATATATAAAGGTACAGCTGAGTAATACTCGGTTTAAAACCAATAACAATGCAAATTGCGTTGCTTTAATGTTCAATCCAGCAAAATTCTAAATTACATTAATAAGTTAGAAAAGTGACAAACAAATTAATAATATATATGTATATTTACACCCTTTTCCATTAGATCAAAAACGAAATAATTACTGATCACCCGGTTTACAACATTTCTGGCAAAACCGTTTTTTATTAAAAAACGAACATTTCTAAAAAACCGGTTAAAATAAATTCACAAAACAACTTGTGCCACGCATACAGGTTGATTGCAAATACTACAATCGGATCCTAAAATGACCCCACCTAAATCATCTTCTATGAAAGGATCTTCAATTGCATACACTTCTTCCAAAATTCTACCAAATCTTTATTATTTTCAACGTATTCTTACTTGACGTTTTTATTTATAAAAGGTGGCTCTTTGCCTTTGTAGAGGTATGGAATGTTAAAACCACAACGCGAACATACGAATAATTTATCCGTCATTAATATAAAATTAATGCAAAACTATAATCACATTTTTAAAATAAAAATGTCACATACTAACAAATTGTTCAAATTAATCTTGCAATTATTGGTAGCAATTTAATTGCGTTTTTATTTTAAATAAACATCTATAATATGAAGAAAAAAAATATTTCAAAATATTTAAATACAATAAATGCAAAGTTACTCTACATTATCAATAATACCAACTTTGTTGGTATTTAGCTGACATAAAGTTGTATTATTCACTTTCGTAGGTCCATAACGTTACAAATTCTTTATTTTATTTTATTTATTTTATTTTTATTTTATGTTTTCTACTTCGAATGTTTTACAAGAAACATTTTTCAGCAGTGGACATTTTAGCGAAGCCGAACGTGGGCCCGCATTTTAGTGCCGATGATGGGATTCGAACCCATGCCCACGGAGGTCCGAATTCGAGCGCTGTACCGCTAGACCACAAAAATTATAAAATAACAAACTTATCAACCCCACCAATAATATAAATGTAAAACAGAAACACAGCCATTTAGTTTTTTATTAAAATGACTAACCAACTTAAAAACTAATGACAAATTCAAATCCCATTCGACCTTTAAAATAAACTACTCAACGCTTATTAATTGGACTTTCAACGTACTATGTTGTACATAACACGTCATCATTTAAAAAAATTAAATAATGCTAATAATTAAAAACTCATCATAATATCTTAAACTGTACAATAAGGTATTGTTAAAACTGCTTTAATGTTTGATTTTAAAATATCTAAATTTATTAAAGAAATCGCATATTATAAATAAAATGTTTTGTAAACAGAATAAAATCACACTTAGTGTAAAATTAAATGTAGCACCGTGTCCATAAAATTAAACTTCATAATCAAAATTGACTTAACAACGTAAATCTATCGTATTCCAAATTAATTTTAAGTAAAATCAAAAACTGAAACTAATTTAATTTTTTTTAATAATAATCATTAAATCAACCATAATTAACTCCAACAAAATCTACACTTAAGTTAATTTTGTCTAATCATCTATAGACAAAAAAGTCAATTGCTAAATTATTCTTAAAACTAATTAAATAAATAATTATTTAAGATATTGAAATATATATACCCTTATAACTTTACAACAAATTGATCAAATAAATAATTTGATTACAATAATAATAATTAACTTTGTATTCTGTTCGGAGAATTTTAACAGCTAACTAACTTTAAAAACTGCAAAATGTAACTAAGCTACCTTGAAATATTTTAAAAATTATATAAATTTTTGTAAATGTTGTTTATTTAAAAATAATTAAATGCAAAAAAAATATCAATAATAAAAACAATTTTAATGTACATTATATTAATGTTTTAACACTGTTAAAATTATCAAATAGGTAATAAAATTAATTTTTGTATTTGGTTTTAAGTATTTTTAAAAATTTATTAAATAAATAAACTATAATTTTTTTGCATAGTAATAATAACAATAATCGGTTTAAATTTTAAATAAATATATTTACGATATTGTTGTTAATTAAAAAATAATTTAAGAAATTTTGTAATTACGATTTTTTTTAATTTAGTTTATAAATTGCATTATGTAATATATTTGCGTTTTTGCTAAGTTATTTATTTTAATTGAGGTAAATTGTTTCTGTATTTATTCATATATGTTTTATTTGTATATATTTTTCTGTTTTAACCGTATACCTTTTCTTTATTTTCTATCCAACTTTTATTGGTTACATTTTACGTTAAATATTTTGGTAATTGGACACTTAACGGATCCAAACGAGAATTGATACCTACTCCAGACAATTGTATTCTAGTTTTTAGTGTAGCAATTTAACTAGCTTTGCCATCCGAACAAAATAACTAAGTGATAAATAAAAACAAATTACATTTAGAAACTTAATTAATATTAACACAGTTGATAAAATAACTAAAACATAATTGAATAACTCCATTTATTAAATATGTTACATTATTTATTAATTGTTTATTATTTATTGTTACTGTTTAAAAGTTTTACAGGTAACGTTTTTCAATAAGTGAACACTTAGTAATGTCAAACTGGCGCCTGCATATAATACCGGTAGTAATACTAAAACTTGTGTTCTTCCAAGTTTTAATCTAGTAGTTTACTTTTAGACCACCCTGTAAAATTTCATCTAGTCACAATAAACTTATAGTAGCACATCAATGTTCGGCTTGCACATTTAATCTTGTTATTGGAATCGTGATATTTCCGTACCATATTATAAACTTAGCGCAATCTTACCAAACCCTTTTTAACAGAAAATTGTGATAGTTATATAAATTATAAATTATTTTTTTTAATATTTTTAACTTTAATTAATTTACTTTATCTAGTTTTTTTAAATAAATAAATTTATTAATTGCTGTAAAAATGTAGTATAAGTAGGAAACATAAGTCGTTAACTTCCAAATATTATTTACATAATTATAATTACAAAAATAAGATTATACAGGTTATCATTTCTTGAGTTAGTTGTATTTATATTAAATTAAAACCTTTTTTGAATTAAACATATCAACCAGATTAAAAAAGACATATGATAACAAATAAATATATTATTTCAATAATACGTAGTAGCAAAAATCTTTTAGAAATAATGATTTATCAATTTTACAAATAACCTGAATTTTATAAATAATTCTAACATATTACTCATTTTAAAAACAGTTCTTGCGCGACTTCAACTCAACAGTAAAGCTACCTGACCCATAACAATAATTTTCCGAAAATTGATATCCGCGTCCTTGAAGAAAGGACATTACGGCAGGTCGTAGAACTGGTCGTCTGGCAACAATGTCGGACTCACTTCCTGCTGAACGACCTGTAATGACGGTAAGCAGACGCGTTTGTTTTGAACTGCAAGAAATGATGTTATTTCGTTTCTCTAAATACGTCAATCGTTGATCTAGCATAAGTAAAGCACATGATTTATTAATCCCATGAAAATCTAAGTAAGTGAATGCTTTCAACGCAGCGTTTGTTTTAGATTCGCCCTTTTTGACAAGATTTTGTTCGTAATCGCTCGATCGACAATTTACCACATTTTCAGCTTTTTCAAATAATAAATACGATAATTTTTTGCTTAAAAGTGATGTCTAAATAAATTTTAAAAATATGATTAAATTTTTTTGTATAAAAACAAAAATGGCTGTGCAACATTGTACAACTAGCATAACGTTCTTAATCAAAATGTCAATTAAACAAAATTACGCACCTTTTTCAAAATAAACTGTTAAAAGTCATATTTGTTACGTGATAGCACACTAGATTACCTCTTGTCGACAAAAAACTCAATGTTAGTACAAAAACTAAAAACCATCACATTTAGCTATGTCGAATGTCCACGTGATAATAAATATTTCAGTAAAATACCATAATTTAAATTATGCTTACAAAGTATCAATTTCCAATTATGGTAATATCCCTAACTGTTTCTCCACATGGGGCACCTTGGAATAGGTGCATCCAACCACTTAAATTAACACAACAGCGACCGAGTGCACAGCGGTATAACTAGACTTCCGTCTTATCCGACAGATGCAAGCTAAGGGAGCTAAAAGAAATAACCTTGACATAAACATCAGGCGGCCTTGACAATATTTACCATTAGTGGCGCTGTTACACATATGTTACATAGAAACGATGGCTTCATAACCGTAACAAACACAGAAAAATAACAAAGTTTCTTGGCTAATAGACAGCATCTTTGTGACGTTACCACTGTATGCAAAGATTAACAAGGCCGCCTAATTTTTTGTTAGAGTTATCTCCCTTAAACAAACGGCTACATATGGCACACGTATACCTTAAGATACGTTTTAACTATCCTGTGTGTATACTTGCACTCGCCCGCTGTAGATGAAGCCCAGTTATATCACTGTGCACTCGGACCCTACTTTTATTAGTCCAGATGTCTATAGACACCTAGTTGAGGATGCACCATGTAGAAGATAAACAGTCAGGATTATCCTCATCACTGGAAATTGAGACTTTGTATAAGCATTACTAAAATCCTCAGAATTAGCATCAAGTCATTGTACATTGTTAAAAACAAATTAAAAAGTTCCATTTGACAAACCAACATACTTCGGATGTATAAAATTGTTTGACACGATTGTCAATTTGATACGCCAAACGTTTTTTCAAATAGGCCAAACGTTCTTCAATATGCCGAATTTGATCGTCCGTATTCGACATCGAATCGCCACAATTGGGTACATCCAATTGGCAATCGGCGCTAACCGACGCTAGATTACAAGTTGAGTCGATTAGTGACGAATTGACCCATTCAAAATGATACCCTTTTTTGATTAAATAATCAGTTAGCTTTTGATCGTTGTAACTATATGCAACAATTTGGAGAAAAAGAGGTATGTAAACGGTTAATAATAATAATAATAACATACAGTCCCTAAAATTATTTATCAAACCTAAACTTTCTAGCAGACACATTTTAAATAAAAACTTAGTTTTATTAAAGTATATAAAATGCTACATTATAAAAAAATACATTAAATATTTGGTTGTTATTGGTTGAAGGTTTTACAAGAAACACTTTACAGCAAAACCAAACGCGCATTTAGTGCCAGCGGTGATACTCGAACCCATGAACACCCAAGTTCGAGTCCACCGCTGTACTACTCCAATACATATATATATATATAGGCTTGTAGACCCGTCAGCCGCGTCAACTCTAAAAAAAATCGTTTCGTCAATTCCTGTGAATACTGATCTCGTCGCAAGGAACTTCATTTATCCCTCCATGTTCAAAAAGCTACTCAAACTTGGAATTAATGGAGAGATGGCTCTGCCACCAACTTATGTTGTGTTATGTTATGTTATGTAACAACGAATTAGATTATAAATCAAACTGTCGTTTATGTAACCGTGAGTAACTAATCAATCTATGTTAATTTTTGAAAAAACGCGTTTAAACATACTCAAACTGAATTAGCAAATTTTCCAAATGACACAATTCAATACTTGGAAATTGAGATTTAAGACGGTTTAAAGATAACTGATTGGCAAGTAATTGAAGGTGCTGTAAAAAACAAAAGGTTTTGCAAACAATGTAATAATTATTATTATGATTCATTCAAAACCCTTCCGCTCTAAAAAAGCATGAGCAAGAAGATTGTTTCTATGTGATTGTACATTACATTTTAATCAATACAACCATACAAATTAGTAAACTCTCTCGTAGTCTATCGTAAGCTCATGTTAAAAAGAGGGATAGAACAAAGCGTAAAGTTAGCAACCCTACCACTCATGATTAATTAATTAAACATTATTGATCAATTATTGATTTTTCTTTCAAATAAGCAAGCATTACATTTTTGTGATTTGTGATATCGATTTTCACTATGATTATAATATAAAATGTCAATAATTAAATGGCTATTAACAAATTATAGATTTTGCTACACATATTCTCTTTGTCGATTTAGTCATAAACAGACAATGTCGATAGTGCATACTTTTCATTTTCTTATAACTCAATATTGATCTATTTCATTAATAATTTATAAAAATATATTTACTATCATTGATTACACTATAATTTATTTACTAATTTGATAAAAATAATACTATGATTGGACAATGTGTTTTTGCTACCCCAAAAATATTTTGATCAAAATTGAACCAATCAGAATGAGGCAACATAGGGTAAAAAATTTGAATATTTTTAAATTGTAATAAAAATTAATTATACCAATTTTGTACACCAAAAAACAGTTTATACATAAAATAAATAGCGTTCTAAATATATTCTGTTAATCTCAGACAATAATGATATTTTATACATACCTTTTTTTAAATAAACATTAAACTACTGATAATGTTTATTAAGTAGTTGTCAAAAAATATATATTTTTAATAACCAATATTTCAATTACTTACAATTTTCTGATCGTCAATTGAATGTTGCAAAGCTTGTTCTTCAGCTTGAATTTCTTCAAAAGTCAAATTTTCTTCCTTTTTTAAACTGCTATTTATTGATATATCGTCAATACAGACGTTGGGTTTTGATGATGAGGATGGAGCAAAGCGAAAGATATCTGATAAATATTGTGCAGTTTCAGATTCATTGAAACTTGGAAATAATAATAAAATTAAACACATTTATTATTATTTGCATTAATTAGCAGGATGACACAACCCAAAGGCATGGGCTCTAGTGTGGAAACCAGACAGTTGAGTATCTAAACCGTTATTTAAAGTTGGAACACTTAACAATCATAAAATCATATACATAATTGTGTAATTGCTTTTATTATTATTACTATTATTACTATTGATTTTTTTTCTACTTTAAACGTTTTAGCGATGCCAAACATGGGCCCGCATTTGGTGGGCCGGTGATGGGATTCGAACGCATGTTCAAGTCGGACGCTGTATCGTTAGACCACCCCTATCCAAAATACCTAATTAATAACCTTGTACTCAAAACTCTGGGGTGATCTAGCGGTACAGCGCTCGACCTGGACCTCGGTGGACATCGGGGTTCGAATCCCACCACCGGCCCACTCAATGCGGGCCCACATCCGTCAAAACATTCAAAGTAGTAGTAGTGGTGGAATAGCGCTGCATTCAAACTTATGTGGTCATAGGTTCGAGTGTCACCACCAGTCCACTAATGTCCACTTGCTGAAAAATGTGTTTCCCGTCAAATCATTCACAAGCAGCAACAATCAAATAAAAAAGTAAGTATGTGTATATCTTACTCGCAACGTACAAACGCTTCCTGTACGAAACACGTTTGAACTCCGGGAAATTGTGCTATCAAACGATCAATAATTCGACACGTGACCGGTGCATTCAACGACTGTTTGTAAACAATACAAAATTACAACATTTCCTCGTACATACAATTTGCATGATTTAGAGTGCAAATATTTGGAAATGTGTTTATAAAACCTTGTGTTTTGGTTTTCAAATTTGACATCGATAATATTCATAAAATATATACACAATGTGATAAGCAGCCTAAATTGATGAAATGCACTTTGTATAACATGATCAACATCACAAAAATATGACACATGCGCGGGTACATTGTATTTTGAAAATTGCATTAAATGATTATGACTCAACTTTGGCCAAATTTGGAGTGCAACCTTGATGATTGGAAGTTTGAATCATGTATTTTATTGGGAGATCGGAAGCGTGACCTTGAAAATATAACTTGTATATAATGTGTAAATTTGTAAATGTACCATATTTTGAAACCGAAATTTTCCCGCCTCAATGGATTGGAAACATGTAGAAATTGCTGTACGCAATTTGAGTTGGTTTTTTTTTTGACAAAAAGCAGGAAGAACAATTACAGATGCTACGTGTAACTAGTTACCGAGTTTTATTTTACTTTATTTTTATGTTTATTACTTTTACGAGAAACGCGCATCTTTTAGCAGTGTACATGGCTTAGAGAAGCCGAACGTGGGCCCACATTTTAGTGCCGGTGGTGGGATTCGAACCCGGATGGCCACCGAGGTCCAAATTCGGGTGCTGTACCGCTAGACCACCCTGGCATAAGAACTGATTATTTTAATTAATTCCATTTGAGAGGGTTATTTTTTACAAAAATATGTCAATAATCACCAGTTCGACTCCATCAAAATTGAGTCTCCATAAACGATTACTTAATAATTGGAAGTATTTTAAAAATTACCTGGCGCGATCACATTTCAAATAATGAGATCATGAGAAGAACTGACTATTGTTCACTACATGACATCATCACAATTAGACGAAGAAAATTAGTTGGTGAAATGCTGCCTTTATTACCCAAAAGACCAACAAGAACGGACAATTGAAAATGGTAAAAAAAAGGTTGGAGTAGACCGCAGAAAACTTGGTTAAGAACTATTCGGTAAGATCTAATGGAACAAAACGTTTGGCAAAATGTTCAAATACATGAAAATATTTTGTTGTCTCATATTCTTTTTCAAATTATAGGACTTTGTTGGTGATTTTTGTTGTAATTGTTATCTTATTGTCCCATGCTTACTTTTTAAAGCAAAAGGATTTTGTAACAATAATAATAACAACAATAATAACTAATAATAATAATAATAATAAAAACAATAATAATAATAATAATAAAAATAAAAACAATAAAGCAAAAGGATTTTGTAACAATAATAATAACAACAATAATAATAATAATAATAATAATAATAATAATAAAAATAAAAACAATAATAATAATAATAATAATAATAATAATAAAAATAATAATAATAATAATAATAATAATAATAATAATAA
>JAKXYG010000558.1:715000-757552 GCA_025895645.1 Cardicola forsteri | reverse complement strand
GGGAAGGGGATGTAAATTGAATACAATATTCTAGATGGAGTCTAATATATAGCTGGTAGAGTAGCCGTGCGCAACTCACAGGGACATTCCCTAAATTACGCTTAAAGAACTTAGTGAGTTGGAACCTCTTAAAAGCTGCTTTCCTATGGTGCGTCAAAAAGTTTAGGGAATTGTTGAAAGTAACCCCTAGATCTTTAACCGAATTGACTTGGGTAATAAGTGATGAGTCTGGTGTCCTAAATATATTTCTTACAGATTTGCCAAGGGAAAAGTGTTTACACTTAAAAAAATTCAGAAGATGCGCATTTGCTATAGACCAATTGTAGATACTCAAAATGTCTAGTTGAAGTTGTTTAGGATTAGAACTCCAAATCTTAACATCATTAGTATACAGCAAGATGTTTGAACAAACAACAGCAGGTAGGTCATTGATATAAATTATAAATAACAAAAGATCAAGGACGGACCCTTAGGGGATGCCTGTGGTAATGTTAACGGCTGCGGAGGTGACCTCGCCCAATCTTACACTTAATTGCCGAATAGAGAGGAAGTCACGTATTCAGTCGAGGAGTAGAGGACTAATCCCAAATGCTCTCAACTTGTTCAATAATGCCGAATGGGGTACTTTATCAAATGCTTTGCAAAAATTAAAGTAAATAACGTCGATCGAATGAGAGTACTCCAGCATTCTAGTAAGACTACTAGTAAACGTCAATAAATCAGAGAAGCAGGATTTCGATGGCATAAACCTATGCTGAACAAGATTTATGGGGTTGTTGTCGACTATAAAGTTTACTAAATGGGACTTAACGATTTTCTCCAAGATTTTACTGGGAGCAAACAGGATACTAATAGGTTTATAACTCTCAGCCTAAAATCTACATCCGGATTTGTATATCGGTCTGATGTAAGCTAATTTCCAAACAGTAGATACCTTACCTTGGTTTAAGCAAAGGTTAAACGTACGAGCAAGTGCCGGGGCTTATTCCGCGGCATATTCTTTAAGAACTCTCGGATATAATTCGTCCGAGTCTCTGGAGAAAGCTTTTAACTTGAAAAGGAGATTATAAACTATCTCCGGAGTAATAAGAGGGGACCCAGATAAACGTGAGAGACTGGTAGATAAGTCACCTGTAAAATCTGCATTGAAGACAGATTGGAAGTATTTGCTGAAAGTATTACAGACTTTAGGCAAGGAAAGAGGAGACCCATGAATATCCTTTAGTTGTAGAAGAGAGTTGATAATCCCTCGTTTATTCTTAATAAATTTAAATAGCAGGCTTTTATTAGTTTTAGCTTTGCTTATGAGACTATAAATTATACGATGCTTGAGGCGGCTAAGGCTAAATGCACATTTATTTCGTAATGCAAGGTAATTATGATAAAAGGCTAGTTAACTTCCACTTATAAAACTTGCGATTAAGGAGTTTAATGAGTCGAATAAACCGCCGTGGGATCTTAGTCGTTGAAAGGGTAGGAACACAAAAGGAGTCAAAATGATTAACTCCTAACTTTATAATGTTGGAGAAATAACCATAGAAGTTTTTATCCTCATCCGTAGAGGAATAATCCCATTCAATACTTGTAAGATAACTCCTTAAACCCTTAAAATTAGCATTACTGGAATCGGGGATAGGCGCAGAACTGAGTTTGGCAATGGGGGCTGTATTAGGGAGATGAACTTCATAAGCCAAAACAAAATGATCATTCTTGCCCAGTGGAGGAAAAACATTGATAGTATCTATTATATAAGGGACATTAGTAAGTACTAAATCCAGACAAGATAAAGAACAACCAACCCTATGTCTAGTAGTGGAGGACATATGTTGGAAAAGTGTATTCTCAATGCAGAATTGAAGAAAACTGGAAGGACTTACTTAGGCTAGATAGGGTATCCCAACTGATAGAAGGGGCATTAAAGTCGCCCATAAGGGAGGCAAAGATTGTATGAAGTTCTTGTAATAAAACAGAGTTAAAGGCCTTAGGGAGGGAAGGAGGTCTATAAAGAATAGAGAATCTGGCATAGTCTCCAGATGAGAGATAGAAAGCAAGTCAAATCCTTGACTTGTAGCAACAAGGGGAGGGAGGAGGAAGTAATTTAGACCATCTTTATTTAAAAAGAGACAACTACCGCATTTAGTTCGCTTAGAATTTGACCGGATAATACTATAGCCTTGGATTAACAATTCATTATCGAGTATATTGTCCGACAGTCAGGTTTCAGTAATACCAATAATATGGGGTTTGGCATCGAGGATTAAAAAACTTAACTCAGTATGCTTATTAAGGAGACTACAGGCATTGGTGTAAAATACTTTTAAAGGAGAAGTGCGGAAAGAAGAAGAAGCGGTCCTGTTCTTTTTAGACGATGGAGGAATTGGACATGGTTCCGGGGCGCTACTGGAAAATCCTGAAAATCGGGGACTTGGGGGGCGGGCTATTATCTATTCTAAGGGGGTTAACTTGATTATTGGAATAGCAGATAATTTTGGACAGGGTGTATGGGACGACAACGGGGGTTTACCAATTCTATCCGTTGTAGCGTGATCCATATACAGACGGATCTCCGGGAATTGAGACTTAACGGCCGACCAATTACTGAGGATATCCAAAGCTATGTCCGAAGTTTTGAAGAAGACTATAATTGGGGGGAAGGAAAGACATTATTTACATGTCATACGCGTAGCCTTGAAACTAATTGACTGGGAATGACAGATCTTAACTATCTCTAAAACAATTTTTTTTTAATTAATGGCGGTGTCAGGAATACCTCTAACTATTAAATTGTTTTCCCTCCTCTTGTCAGCAACATATCGTTTAGCAGCTAATAAGATTTTGCTTTAAAAAAGTCTAATAACGGCATTAAAAATGGGAGAGGGAGAAACTTTCTCAAGTGTCGTGGTGAGGATCCCAACTAAAATTTTGAGCTGATTAATTTCGTCAGAATGTTTATTAGAACATATATGTAGAGCTGATTAAGACTTAATTAATTCTACAGATTTGCTAATGTTGGTGTTACTGAGTTTAATTCCGTTGACTAGATCTAAAATGAAGTCTAATTTAGCATCTATTTTAGGTTAAGACTTAGTAATAGCGCGGGGATGGGCGACAAGAGAGGAATCTGATGACCAAATGCAATTTATGCGATTAAATTATTATCACTATTATTATTATTATTAAGCTTTAATACTTTACTAGAGATACATTCAGCATAAAATACATTTTTACCATCAATATAAAAAATAATAAGAACAAAAAAATAATTTTAAAAAAGTAGTAGTACAAATAATGGGATGAAAATGAAATAGAATGTCATATGTTAATGAATATAAATATAATCAATACAGTATGCATGTGATTTTTAAAAAATAATTCAAAATTACTATACATAGAATGAATCATTATAAGGCACACTTGTTACATTATACTGTAAGATGTCCAAATTAGTTCAAATAAATGCGTGGGTGGAAAAATTCCTACTTTGATAGGTTTCTTAGTAGTTCAATTTTGTTTGATTCTGGATTGGTTAATATTCTGGATAAGTAAGGCAGACATAAATTTTTGTATTGATTAGTTTTGGTTTTCATGTGCAGGTAAGTTCTTCTTGTTTATCTAGAAGCTTTAGAATTGTTAAGCTGCATGTCGTGGGTAGCCAAATCGTTGTAAATAATTTCCGAAAAACCAGTACACTTTTGTAGAACCAGGTGTTACACTTGGAACAAAACATACCAGTCTTTACAGACTTACTACACCCCCGACGGCCACAAATTGCTACCTGAGAAACTTTCATCATTAGATCAAAAAATTTATAAAATGTAATAAAAATAAAATATCACAAGCAAAGCGATGTGGTAATCGGGTTAAAAAAATTATAGAATAGAGGATCAAGCGCGACATATACAAATCGTACTTAAAACAAACAATTGGGCAATTAAAATTGCACAATTACACACAAAGCACACAAAATTACACAAAAAACTAAACAAATAACAAAAAAAATACGTAAAACACGTAAAACACAAGCGCAAAAACAATAAACAACTTTTGAGCGCATGTCACGCAAGTGTACCGCACGGATTCAAAAGTATTAAATAAAGATAGATTATAAAATATTTTAATATGGGAATACATGATACAGGATACAGAATAAATTACGAGTTAAGTAGGAGAAACTCCTTTTGATTCTTGGTTTTGAAATATCAAAATATTTGGGGCAGGAGAAAAATATAAACTAAATGATGGATATCTCCTTTAAGGATGGGGGTGGTAACTTGAATACAATATTCAAGATGCGGCTTTATATAAAACATACATAGTAAACGTACGCAGCTAGAGGGAATATTCCCTAAAGTGCGTTTAAAAACATTGATCAGCCTAAAACCCTTTTGCGTAGCTATAATATGATGGGCTAAGAATAGGTGGGAAGGAATGAAAGTTATACCTAGGTCTTTTATAAATTAGACTAAGGTGATAACAACATCACTTGAGGTAGTGACTCCAAAGGTGTTGCCCGAAGGTCTCCCAAAACTGATATACTGAATATTAAAAATAGCTTGCCTTAAAAGCTCAGGGTTAGATCCCCATATCTTAACATCGTCAGCATAGAGTTGAACTACAAGAGGCAAATCATCAATAAATGTGATAAAGAGCAATGGACCAAAAACTGACCCTTGATGAACTCCTGAGGACATCCCACAGGGACTAAATAAGTTACTGCCTGTCTAAATCTGAAATTCCTTAGATAAAGATAACCACTTATCCAGTTACGCAGAGGCTCACAATTCCAAAAAACTTTAACTTATTCAATAACAAAGTATGGGAAACTTGTCAAAGGCTTTGACAAAGCCGAAATATATGGCGTCAACAGAAGAAGTATGATTCAATAGCAAGCTAAAGCTGTCAGTATAATGTAATACGTTTGCAAAACAGAAATATTAAAGCAAAAAAACATGTTGAGAAAGAATGACTAGATTATTTTTAGAAATAAACTTAGTTATATGAGCCTTAAGTAATCTTTGAAAAACCTTACTAGGGGTAAAGAGGATGCTAATAGGTCTATAGCTATTGTGGACCAATCTATTACCCGATTTATAAATAGACCTTATAAAAGTTTGCTTTCAAATTAGAGGAAGGCATCCACTCTGTAGGGAAAAACAAAAAGTTGTGAGAGAACAGGTGCTAATATGTAGGAACATTCTTTAAGTATTCTAGGGTAATACCGTCAGGATCACAAGAGGAATTCTGTTTAGATAACTGCTTAAAAACCTGATCGGTATTAAAAGATGGGAGGTAATGCACAAGAAAGAATCCTGCAAGGAAAGGGAAGAGTTAGTTGAATGAAAAACAGAACTAAAACAGTTACCAAAAAATGACGCCGTAAGCCTAGAGAGTAGGAAGCCATCAGTGCCTTTAAGAGAAGGGAAGGAATTATTAGTAGTCCGTTTATTTTTGATATACTTATATAAAAGGCTCTTATTAGATTTGGCACTTTGGAGAAGCTTAAAGAGTTGTTTGCTCCAATAGGCTTTAATGACATCTATACATTCATTACGAGAGAGCAAATATTTATGATGAAGACTAGGGAAACCTGAGATTTTTTAGAGATTAAATGCTTTGCTACGTTTTAGTAGACATCGTTTAAGGTATCGAGGAAACTTGGGCTTGTTACGTCTAGTAACTTTAAAAAGAACAAACATCCTAGTAGCTTCATGAAATACAGTAATAAAATAGGAATAAACAGATTTAAGAGGAAAATTCCAGTTAAAGTTAACCAGATGAGACCCTATACCATTGAAATCAGCCTTTTAAAAATTAGGTGTAGGAGCGCTAGTTAAATTAGACACACGACCAGAGGAGTAGGAGATAACTATTTTAAAAAAGAGGAGAAAGTGGTCACTTTTTCCATGAGGAAGTAAGTAAGAGATAACATTTATTTTTAAAGGGTCCTGTGTAAAAACTAAATCCAAACAGGGTGAAGAGGAACTAGGTCTATATCTAGTAGGGAATAGAATATGCTGGGTAAAAGCGTGTTCAATACTAAAGTTTAATAAATAGGAATCAAACACCTTGGGGGAGGTAAGTAAATTCCAATTAATATAGGGAATATTAAAGTCACCCATGATAATGAAATGCTGAAGAAGTAAAGTAATTAAGGAGTAAAGTTCTTAAATAAGAACTTTGTCAGTTTGCTTGGAGAAAGAAAAAAAACGGTAAAAAAATAGAACAAAGAATTAAAACACTAGTGTTAAAATGGATAGCAACATGAAGAAAATTATAGCTGTGCCAATGATCGAAATTCCGCAGAGATATAATAGAGAAGTCATTTTTGATATAGAAAAGGAAGCCCCCACATCCGCCTTTTGTAGAATCTAGGCGCACAATATTATATTCAAAAAGTGATATCTCACTATCTAAGATTTCATCAGTAAGCCAAAGCTCTGTGATGCCTATAAGAGGAGGAGTATAGCCAGAAGCTAAAGTCTGGATTTTAAATAATTTATTAACTAAACTTGAAGCATTAGTATAAAACATTTTTAAAGGGATTAAAAGGTGAGGAGTGGGGCAAATTGTTTTAGACGGAACATAGCAGGAATGCGGGAGTAACTTTAAGGCGCCTGAGGAAAATCCTGATTAACAGAAATATGAGAATCATGATTAAGGCTGAGCAGGGTTAGTTTTACTATTATTATTATTATTATTACAAAACCCTTTTGCTTTAAAAAAAGCATGGGGCAATAAGATAACAATTACAGCAAAAATTAACATCAAAGTCTTGTAATTCAAAGAGAACATGAGAAATCGAAGATTGAGCTTCTTTTCGGCTTTCACTCAACCCTGTCATTTGTGTAACTCTGTCATCGAGATACGTGCGATAGGGAAACGTAAATTATATCGTACCAAATCTTTAAATCTCAAAACGTAACGCTCTTCGTTTGAGAGATCCTTTGTTAATTTAAGTCCTGGATACAGGAACGGATGGAGCGCAATTATAAATAATTATAAACAACTTTTGAATCCGTACGATACGCGGCAAGTGTTAACCGTCATATAAAAAAAACTTGTGTTGCGCTTGCAATAGTTGTTCGTGTTTACGTGTTTTTTTTGAGTTACTTGCCTAGTTTTTTTGGGTATCGTTTTGTGTTTTTGTGTATAATTGTGTAATATTTAATTGCCTATTTGTGTTTCAAGCCCATTTCTATGTGTCGTGCTTAATCATTTATTGTTTTTTTCCCTTAAACCCAATTATTACACTGTGATCTTTTATTTTTATTACATTTTAGAAACTTTTAATCTATCAATAAAAGTTTCTCATGCAGCGGTTTGTGGCTGTCGCGGTTGTAGTAAATCCTTAAAAACTGGTGTGCTTTGTTTTAGGTGCAACACCTGGTTCCACAACAATTGTACCGGTCTCTCGGAGAGTATTTACAACAAACTGGCAACTGGTGAGGTCGATTTTAACTGCATAAATTGTATTTAGACAACAGACCCTTCCCTTGTCGCTCACCCCCATGTTATCCTCAAGCCTGACCTTAAAATTGCACTAAGCTAGACCTCATATTAGAGCTACTTAACAACGTCAAACTCTGTAATACCAATATTAGCAAACTTGTCAAAGATTTATCTGAGTCTCAATCTACCCTACAGGTTTAATCCAACAAGCACTCAAATGAAATCTCCCAACTCAAAGTCTCAATTTGCAGCCTCCCATCCGCTCTTAAGAGAAGTCTCTTCTCTCAGTCACCAAGGCTTCTCAGACTTTCACAGAAGAAAATTTTATCTGCAGCCAAACAATTTGCTGCAGATAAAAGAAGGAAAACAATTTAATAGCTAGGAGAATTCCTGACACCGCCACCAATTTCAAAAAGATAGTTTCTGAGATAGTTAAGACGTGTCATCCCCAGTCCATTAATTTTAAGGCCACGCGCATGTCCTGTAAAAGAAAACTTCCTTTCCCCCCAGTAATTGTCTTTTTCAAATTCTCCGACATTGCATCTAAAATTTTTAGTGGTTGGACGGGCGTTAAGTTCCGTTTCCCGGAGATCCGGGTGCACAAAGATCATGCCAGTAGGGATAGAATTGGTAAACCTCTAGCATTGCCTAGATCCGTCTGTCCAAAATTATCGGCCATCCCTTTAGTCAAACTAACTCCTTTGAGTTTAGAAAATTGTTTTTTCCAGGATTTTCCATCAACGCCCCGGAGCCAAATCCAATTTCTCCACCGATTAAAAAAAACAGGACCCCTTCTTCCACCAGTACTTCCCATCTAAAAGTATATTACACCAATGCTTGTAGTCTCCTTAATAAACTCAGTGAGTTAAGTCTATTAGCTCTCACTGCTAAACCTCATTTAATTGGCATTACTGAAACCTGGCTGTCGGAAGATGTTCTTGATAATGAACTGCTAATCCAAGGCTGTAACATCATCCGGTCTGACTCAAAGCGATCTAGATGTGCCGGCTGTCTTTTTTATATTTATGATAGCCTAACCTACACCCCTCTACCTCCCACAGCCTCTACTAATCAAGGCTTTGATCTCCTCTCTATCTCTATTTTTCTCTCATCTGGCGACCACGCTAGATTTGCTATCCTTTATGAACCCCTTCCCTCTCTGAAGCCTTTAATTCTGCATTATTACAAGAACTCCAGTCAGTTTGTAATTTTCCTCATAAGTATTAAGTGTTGATGGGTAACTTTAATGCTACTACTATTACTTAGAACACTCTGTTCAGTCTGGGTAACTCTAACGTTTTCTAATTCTGCATTGAAAATGCCCATTTTTAAAAGGTTTTCTCTACCACTAGGCATAGAATAGACTGTAGCTTTTCTTGCTTAGACTTAGTTCTTACTAATTTCTTTCATGTAATAAACTTTGTCTCTACTCTGCCTCCGTTAAGTAAGAGTGACTATTCCGTCTTGGCTTTTAAAGTCTATCTCCCTAATTCAACTCATATCGCCAATCCTCGTTCAGCGCTTATTCCAAATTTTAGTAATGCTAACTTTAAAGTTTTAAAAAACTATTTTAAATGTTTCCAATGGGTTTATTCCTCTACCAACAAGGTAGATAAATTCTGCGAATATTTTTCTAACATTATTAAATGGGGAGCTAAACTTTTTTACTCCCTCAGAGCGCTTTCACGACCGTCAAATAAGATCCCGCGACGTTTTATTAGACTCATTAAACTCCGTAATCGCGAATTCTATAAGTGAAAAACAACCAACCCCCCTGTTTTTATTACCAGTACCTCAATTTACTTAACAAATGTGCTTTTAACCTTACTAGGCTCAAACATTGCAAAATTAATAATATTTTAAATAAAGCTAAGACAAATAAGAGTTTGCTATTTAAATTCATTAAGAATAAACGAGGAAACCCAAATTCACTTCCACAACGTAAGGACTCTTACGGGTCTCCTCTTCCCTTGCCTAAAGTATGTAACACCTTCAGTCAATACTTTCAATCTGTCTTTAATACGGATTTTGTTGGTAATCCTACCACCAGTCCCCCACTTTTATTCGGTTCTCCCCTTATCAACCCGGAGATTGTCCGTAATCTTTTTCTCAAATTAAAATCTTTCTCTAGAGGCTCAAATGAAATATACATAAGAGTACTTAAAGAATGTGCAACTGAGATAGCTTCTGCTCTTCCGTATCTGTTTAACCTTTTTTTAAAACAAGGCAAGGTCCCTTCAGTATGGAAATTAGCTTATATTAGGCCGATCCACAAAGCTGGATGTAAATTTAAGGCTGAAAGCTACAGACCTATTAGCATCCTGTCTGCTCTCAGTAAAATTATGGAAAAAATAATTAAGTCTCACCTAATAAACTTTATAGTCGATAACAATCTCATTAACCCTGTTTAGCATAAATTTATGCCCTCTAAATCCTGCCTCACTAATCTACTGACATTTGCCAATAGTATCACTAGAATGCTGGAGTACTCTCATTCGATTGATGTCATTTACTATGATTTTTACAAAGCATTTGATAAAGTACCCCACTCGGCATTATTGAATAAATTAAAAGCCTTTGGGATTAGTCCGCCTCTCCTCGATTGGATAACGGATTTTCTCTCCAATCGGCAATTAAGCGTATGATTAGGTGATATTACTTCCGCTGTAGTAAACATTACCTCAGGTGTCTCTCAAGGATCCGTCCTTGGTCCTTTATTATTTATTATTTATATTAATGACCTACCTGCTGTTGTTTGTTTTGACATCTTGTTATATGCTAATGATGTCAAGATTTGGAATACCAATCCTGAACAACTTCAACTCGATATTTTAAGTATCTACAATGGTCTATAGCAAATGCGCTCCCTCTGAATTTTTCCAAGTGTAAGCACTTCTCCCTTGGTAAATATTCAGGCAATATATTTAGAGCGCCAGACTCATCTAGGATCTAGGGGTTACCTTTAACCAATCCCTAAACTTTTTAACACATCACAGGATAGCAGCCTCCAAGGGGTTCCAACTCACCACGTTCTTTAATCGTAATCTCAAGAATGTCCCGGTGAGTTGTACACGGTTACTCTACCAACTTTATTTTAGACCCCATTTAGACTATTGTATCCAAGTTACATCCTTCTACCTAAAAGCGGACATTAAGATTCTAGACAAAGTACAGCGTAGGTTCACAAAGAACGTAAGCTATACAAACCGATTAAAATCTCTCAAGCTCTTTTCATTGCAAAATAGGGGGCTCCGGGGCAATCTCATCTTAGTTTATAAATTATTAAGGTCAAATGGTGCCGAACTTCCTTTTGTCCCTGCAAACGATTCTCGAAGGGGGCACCCTTTTAAGTTATCCAAACCTAGAGTAAGATCCCGGTTACGTTTAAACCATTTCTTGTATAGGGTTATATCCGCGTGGAATCTTCTACCTAGCCATGTTGTTTCAGCTCCTTCCATCGACTCCTTCAAATCAGCATATGACAACTATTTTCTCCATGAATATATTTAATTTCATAATTCTGTTTTTACAGCTTTATTATATTTATATACATAATCTTTGAGATTTATTTTGCCGATATTTGATATTTTGAACCGAGTACAAAAAGGAGTTTCCTCCTACATAACTCGTGATTTTACCTGATTACCTGATTTCTTTGCAGTAGCAGGAGAGCTACAAAAGACAACAATTTGTTCGTTTTATATAATTGTTAGCAATTCCACTATCTACCTTGATTTTGTTTTAATTTTAAAATTTTTTCTGTGACAAATCCTCCTTTACATTACCATCCGTTTCATATTTCTTTCTAAAAATTTGGGAACTAATAACAATTTTAAATAATCTTAAAATTGTTTATTGTAAACGGATAACCGAGATAAACTGCCTTATTTTATTACTTAGCTTATTTAAACAAAAATGTTAGCATAAATATTTTTAAAACAAATAATAATGTTATTTTTTTGTTTTGAGTTTTTAATTAAATTGTTACCGTTTCAACGTACGCGCTTAGTTTAGTTGTAACGACTCATGGGAATGTTTTCTATTACTGTCAGATATCGATATAAAATGGGAATTTTTTACCAATGGTTAGTAAAATTGTGATATGTTTTTTATTTTAAAGGTTAGAATATCAAAAAATTTTTAAAGGACTTGTGTGTTTTCAATACCAAATTAAAACTATTAATAAGGCAAAACATTTTCGTAGTATGTTTCGATAGTATTTAAGCTTTTTTTAAAGTTGAGAGTAATGTATTAGAAGATTTTAATAAGAAAAACATTTGTTGTACAACTGGTATTGGTTTATATTTATATTTTATTTATTAATTTGCAGAAATAACGGGAAATGTTAAATGTACTAATAGTATACATTTGGATATGCACTTGATTACTTTTTATCATGGTAAGTTTTGTATTTTTTAAACAAATATTTTTATTAGTCATTTTGTTGGAATTTGGACTGATTTATTAATAAATTTAAAAACATTTCTATTTTTTAACGCAAATCCCTGGTGTATTAAAAGTTTTCAGTGATAACTTTTTAGAAATGGTTGAACATATTTATGACTAGATTGCTTGAATTTGAGTAGTTATTAAGCAATATATATATATATATATATATATGCATAGTTTTTTTAAAAAGGTATTAATTTTTTAATATTAATGAGTTCCAATTTTTGTTGTTACAATGCTTGCGTTTGAAACAAATTGCATTAATAATATTATTGATTTTGTAACTTTAGGTAACGCTTGTACGTATTGTGCTATGGTATCAGGGGTGGTTAAAGCAAGTGACTTGTACATAGATGAGCATTTGTTTGAGATTCATTATCTACACTAAATATGGACTACTGTTTAACTTTGTTAAGTATCCACGTGATACTTAAGCAAAAGAAATATAATTGTATATACATATTTATTTACAACAGTGCCGGGGTGGTTTAACGGTACAGCGCTCAACTTGGACCTGGGTGTGCATGGGTTCGAATCCCACCATCTGCACTTAATGCGGGCCCACGTTCGGCTTCACACACTTGTTCACTGCTGAAAGATGTTTGTCGTAAAATATTAAAAGTAGTTAAAATAAATTAACAAAAAACTATATATTTATATATATAGGTATGAATGTACGATTTAAATGATATCCACAGGTTTAAACTGGAGAATGGAAGTTAAAATATTTTCTAAATGATCAGAAACAGCACGTGAAATGGATTGACCAAAATTCTTTTCAAATGCTTAATGTTTAGAAGGAATATACTACATTGACTATTCCATTATGCTGCAAATGATGGAATTTTAACAATAGCTATAATGTTAGTTTTAAGTGTCCGTTTTTAAATTTGGTCAATCTACTTGTTTTTATCTATTGTTTTGATTTTAACGATTATATAATCTATAATCGTGTTTGTATTTTACACTGTTAGATTTACGGGAACCTAAACGTGTTGTTGTGTATACGGATGGTTCGTGCAAAGGATTGAAAAACGAGCGTCGTGCAGGATATGGTGTTTTTTGGGGTTGTAATCATCCTTGGTAACATTTATGAAGTGCGGTTATTTTTTAATAGGAATCTATCTGTTAGACTGGAAGGAGAGCAAACGAATAATAGAGCCGAATTAGAGGTAGGTTTTGTATTAATTTATTGAAAGCTGTATGTTTTTATTTTTAATGAAACTAAATAATTTTGTAAGTTCTTATTTTCTTTATACTATTTTTATGTTGTTTTTTTAGTATAAATAACTAAACTAAAAAGTTGGGTTTATTTAATTTTCTAGATTTTGTACAAGTGTGATTTTTAGGTACACTTGAGGTTAATATTTAGCACTGTATTTATTAGCTCATGCATGTTTTGACATTTAAATTATTACCGCTTATCAAAATTACTATTCAACTATGCACTGTTTTTTATTTTTTATACAGCATTTGTAGGTTTGATAAGATTGTAGTATTGGACTTTAAATTTTCATTTGTGTTTATTATAATTTTGCATGTAATATTTTCTACTTTTTTACTTTTAGGCTGCTATAACTGCAATTCAACAAGCAAAACTTGGTGATTTGACACATTTATGCATTGTAACTGATAGCGATTTTGTGAGATTATGTGCTACAGTTTGGGGTCCTCAGTGGCAGAAACAGTCGTGGAAACGTGCAGGTGGTAAAAATGTTAAACTTAAAGAGCCCGTTATGCGTTTGCTCAATGAAAAAGATGGATTGGATCTTACATGGGTGAATATTGACTAGTTTATTTAATGTTTTGTTAATTTATATGATACTTTTGGCTATGAAATTACATGTTTTATTATTTAAACTTAGAAATAGTAAAATTATGCTTAATAATTAAATGTTTTACTTTTAAAACCAACGTTTTTCACAGATAAAATTACATAAGTTTAAAAAACGTTTTTGCTAATATCGCTGTTATTTTATGTATTTTTGATTCTATTAATATCAATTTTTAATGGTATAAACCTATTGACGGTTAATTTTAAAATTGATTGTTTTATCTAGTGTACATTGTTGTTGAAGCTGATTTTCTTTACCAAAAATTTGTCAGATTTATGATTATGATTATTAACTTAAGTAATAGTAAAGAAATGTATTTATTTTTAAATTAGACCAAATATCCTTGAGATAGGCAGATACATAATTGCAGAGTTAAGGTTTGTCGTATTATCTAATTATAAGAAACACAAGTTATGTAAATGATAGAATAAGGCGATTATTTGAGTACATACGTGCTGTAAAATCGGTTAATAAAATGTGTTCTATTTTTTAAATTATGAACTTTATTTTTAGCTTCATGTCAGCAGTCACAAAGGCTTATTTGGTAATGTGGAGGCTGATATTTTAGCGAATAAAGGTGCCGATATGCCAATGGATGAGAGTTGAACAATACGATGTATTTATTGTTTTTAGATTATTTTTTTTACACAATTTTGTTTGTATTTATTATGAAAAAAAGTTGAAAATAAATATTTTTTTTAAAAGTTGCTTTATTTTTACTAGTGTGTTTTGAGGTTATTGTGGAAAACGTTTTTTATCGTCAATTATTTTAATTTATTTTAACACAACCACGGACGTGTTTTTACTGTGATTTACCTATATAGTTGTGTTAATTATAATGGCGTTATAAGGTGCTATTTCTTGTTGAAAATTTGACTTGAATTGGAACTTTACTAGAACATTGGAGGTTAGAATCCATACACATTTAACTTATTGATTGCTTTAATATGTTTTAACTGTATTTGTTACTTGATTGCAATGCAATTATTTTTTAATGTAATGAAGATAATAATTTGTATTAGAAATATTTTTGCTCTATTTTTATTTATTAAATTCTATTTTTCGACAAACCATTGGTGAATTAATCTTTTGTACTCATGAAATTAAATTTTTGATTGAGTATCGTATTAAAAATAATAATACGTTTATTAATTACATTGATTTACCGATGCAAGTGTTTTTTTCATTGTTTTGAAAATCAGTTTTCTTAGCATGATGCTTACAATTGAAACCAAATCTACCAGTCCCATAAGTGGTCAAAAACCTGGTACAAGTGGACTGAGAAAACCTACTCAAACTTTTATGGGACCCAATTACACAGAAAATTTTATTCAGTCAATTTTAAATGCTGCTGTTGGTGATGCCTTGGCTGCCAACCAAAAAGTGAAACTTTTGCTTGGAGGTGACGGACGTTATTTTGTAAAGGAATCTCTAAAAAAGATTATCATACCTATGTGTTTGGCAAATGGGGTGAGTTGTATCTTGGTTAATGCTTTTGTATATTTTTTGAGTGTTTAGTAATAACAGTTACACGAAATGTTATATATAATTATTTTATTAACCTTTGTAGGATTTATATTCGCTTTAGTATATATATATATATATATATATATATAGTCAAGTGCTTACTTTTTTAACATTTACTATACTACTTATACAGGTTTCTGAAGTTTATGTAGCACAAAACGGAATTATTTCTACTCCAGCTGCTTCACATGTTATTCGTCAGTATGGATTAACTGGTGGCATTCTTTTGACTGCTAGTCACAACCCTGGCGGTCCTAATGCTGACTTTGGAATTAAATACAACTGTGAGAATGGTGGACCTGCTCCTGAGAAAGTAACCGGTGCTATTTATGCTCAAACGGAAATTTTGAGTACTTTCAAGACAATCAAGGAGCCTATGGATATTCGCTTGACTGATCTAGGCTTAACACAGTACACGTTGTCTAATGGAAACACTACGAAGGTATGTCATTTTTTCTGCACGTGACGTATATATGCATTGCGTGCTCATTCGGAAGTTATGTAGGTGATTTATATATTTTTACACAAAGTACTGGTTGCGTAAACATTTTTTAACAACAGATTGACACATTTAAAACTAAGCACTTTCACATAATAACATTTTTTTGTAAATGACTAATATTCTCGTTGTACGTGTGTCATATGTTTTTTCTTATGTGATAAAAGTTTACAGTTTTTTAAATTGGTGCAGTCCAATATTGGCATTAATCTTTGGGCCCTCGTTTGGCAGCATAAAATGAAGGCTTTGACTTGATTTATTTTAAAATGACGGAATCTACATTTCATTGAATGAAAACAAAAAATTGTATAAACTTAATTAGTTAGATAATGTTGATTATATGATTTTAGATTAACCTTTAACAAGTTTTAACTAACGTTTGCCTAATAGTGTAAATAAAAATTGCGACAAAATCAATTGGAACATGTGATCCGAAAACTCCTACATGTTTGTAGTTTGTGGTTTGTACTCTATGTTCGATTCAAGTTGAAATACAAATACTTAAAAATTTATTTAAGCTGTAAACGTAATAATACTACTTTTTTATGTCAACAGGTTGTGAAATGTGAAAAATATTTTTATAGCATCTATTGAGCCAACTATCATGCTGCCAACTACTTATACAATGACAAATGATAATATTAAGTGATTCTATGCATGGAGCTTCTCAGACGCTTTAGATGATTATTTTTTCACTTACAATACTATGAACAAGAGCTGTTCACTATTATTTGGAAGGTGTTTAACCCCGATGATGATGGTGATGATGATGACATAGATTATTATTGTTATTGTTATTATTATTTATATTAAGTATTTAGTACCAGCGGTGGTACTCGAACTCATGCTCATCCAGTTTTAAATCTAGATCTTTACTATTATGGTCAGCCCGCCAATGTTCGAATGCAGTGATGAGACTTGAATCCATGTCTATCCCGATACGAGTCTATTGCCATTCTGCCACATGTTGAAAACATTACAAAAATGTTTTTTTTAAGTATAAAAAGTTTTTGAATGAACAATCGCAAACACATTCTGCAATATTTACTTTTTCATTTCTGCAAAAATATGTTGATAATATTTCATAAGAATTTGCTAGTTTTTATTGGTGGTTGTAAAAATGAGTGTAGAGATTCGGTTAGTGATTAGTGGGTTAGTGATTAATTAATTGTTAATATAATCGATTTTTTTCAATCTCACATCTTTTAAACATGATAACAAAGTTTCAGTATAATATTTCATTACCATCACGAATAATATTCAACAATGTAATGAATAATTTTATTTTTGTAAGTTGTATAAATAATGGTCTATAGGTTGTGGTTGATATTAGATGCATTTTACTGATAACGTACATTGATTTTTTTATTTTTTTATAACTCATTTAATTGAATATCATTGGTTCAAGTTAGTAGTAGGTAAATAGTATGAATCGCAAAATGTTGTTTTCATTGCCAGGTCATGTTAACAAACAATTGTGTGACTTTCAGTTAAACGTGGTTATTTTGATTTTTGTTCGTGTGATCCTCAACGTTTTTTTAACTTGGAAAACAACAAAACGAATGCATGTTACAAATATAAACTAAAGTATTTATCGATTAGTTGTAGTAATATGCATAATTTCTTAGTTTGTATTATGACCTAATTTCTATTTATTCCATTAAGCGCAACAGATTACGTGTTGCATTGTCTGTATGCGTTGTGTGTATGTGTGGGTATATGCACTAAATTTTGGTTGGTTTTCATTTATCTTTTTTTCATACTGAAATATAAAAAATTGGGAGCAAAACTTTATTATATTTTCTTTTATTTGCTGTTCTATTTTTAGCTTATCATTATTAATGGAGTGACCGATTATGCCACGTATATGACAAAATTGTTCGATTTTGATGCAATCAGACATTTTATTACTGGTTCAAATGGAGGTTCGCCGTTTAAAATACTTGTTAGTGGTCTTTATGGAGGTTAGTATTTGTTTAAATATGTTTTTTAAGCAATCAGTTATCTTAAATTGTAATCTATGTTATTAACCTTTTTTATTATAATCCTTGAAAAATGTTTTTAATATTTAGTTTTTCATGTTTTAATATTTTGCAAGTAGCGTGTATAAGAACTGCATTTTTATGTAAAAAGATTTATTCGGTTTACAAACTGTATTTTCAAACAATACAAGCATATTTATAAAATATTTAATATTGGCATATAAACCAATATAGCGTTCGTGTATTTATATTTTTAAAAAGCCTGATGTTTGGAATATTATTGTTATCCAAATTGCTATGTTTTTTAACATATTGGATAATGGGATTTATTTTTTTAATTAATTAATTTGTTTACGGTTTGATGACAATATGCTTGACAGACTTATAATTGCATATATGATTTGAACATGGCTGTTTATAACTCATACGGTTTCGTTCTCTATTGTTTGTCGAATACAGTTGATTGATGGTTAATCAATTATTTGAACCATTTAACAATATTTATAGCTCACTAAATGTTAACTGGTCTCATATTATTTCAAATAGGATTTGAAAACGACAGGTTTTTAGTAGATGAACTAGCCTAGGATATGACAACTGGTAGGGGTGATGATGATGATGGATGGATGGAAAATAAGGTCCGGTGATTAACACAATTTAGAATGACATTGTAGTATGCGAATTTGGTTGTTTTATGTATGCTTAATCTCCTCGTCTAAATAAATTATTAAATTGGACGTCAACTTGTCTACCTTTTGCGGTAAATGGGACTTACTGAAGAGCTTTAATTCGGAATGACATACGTATTATATCTGAAATGGACGTTATTTTTACCAAATGACAATGAATAGTTATCATGACTATAAAACACCTTAGATTTGTTTTAATACCCCAGATAGGTTTGTGTCAATTAATTGCGTTGATACTTACAATATAAACTTGTGACGTCTGTTGGAAGTGACAATTATGTTAATGGTGCTTTGGTTTGAAGATTTTGAAATATTTGGTCACTTTTGAACATTTGGCAACTGGCAGATTTCCTTTAACATGTACATATTGTATGTACAACATTTCCCTATTGCTTGCTTGTTTTTTGCAGTTACTGGACCATACATTCGCGAAATATTTTGCAATCAGTTGGGATTGAGTGCCGATTGCGCCATTAAAGCCGATGCCTTGGAAGACTTTGGTGGCGAACATCCTGATCCCAATTTGACATATGCCGCCGATTTGGTGTCGCTTGCTGTTGCCGACTCCAGCATCATGATGGCTGCTGCATTCGACGGTGATGGCGATCGCAATATGATTATTGGCAAACAGGGCTTTTTCGTTTCGCCATGCGACTCGCTTGCTGTCATTGCCGACAATACGCAGTACATCAAGTATTTCCGGGAAAATCCAGTAAAAGGATTTGCACGCAGTATGCCTACAAGTAGAGCTATTGACCGGTTAGTTTAAACCCACAAAGTTATCATTATAGTTACGAAAATTAACGTTTTATGATATTTTAAAGCATTTGACACTTGTTTCTCAGACATATCCATCCAACTGGTACTAATCTATAACTTAGATAATAATGCAACAATATACATTGAAAACATTTTCAAAAATAATTTGCAATAAAATAATGTTTTCTAGTATTAGAGTATAATACTGCCATTTATTAAAATAAAAAAGGAATTATGTTGAGAATATATATAGCAATATTAAATATTACAAACTTTATAATTTTAAAATTTAAAGTCATATTTATAGTTTTTGTTTTTTTTAAAGTCCATATAGAATACTGTTTATCAAGGTATTAATGTAATTTTGTAAAATGCGATGTTTCATGACATATATGATTTTTTACAGGTAATATGTAATTTTTCAAGTGGTTGCCCTCCGTTTGAGAAAACCAAAATATTTCTTTTGAATGATGTTTAAATACGTATTATGGGGAGGAAAATGTACGAATGTCACTTTTCGTTTATTAATATTTTTGTAGTTTAAATAGGTCAAATGTAGATTGTCAGTTACACTAAAACAGATTACCTTTTCTAAAGTATACATTGAACACTACCCTAAACATTTTGTAAATACTTTGAGACATATTATTGTAGCTGAAACTAGAATAATTTGTTAAAAGTAATGATAAATTACTTACTATTGAAGTTATTAATACGAATCCATTTCTGTCGCTTCAGACACTTACAACCCTCACAACAATTACTGCAAAAAAGTGATTATTAAACTAAAACCTCTCTAGCAACTACATAGCATACAAGAGAAACGTCACTTCAATTATAAAATATACAATACTATATAATAATTGAAAACTATAATTATATATAGATATATATTGTAAGTAAACAAATTATATAAAATATCAACGGGTCAAAATCGAAATGGAGTAAAATGATTAACATGATTTATAACGTTAACTATTAATAAAAATACAAATTACACGCAATTTGCTCAGTTACCAAATAATTAAAGACAGTACAAAGTTTAAAAAATTCAATAATCTATGTGATTGCTTTTTCTTAAACAACCTGATTCAGGCGTTTTAAAATGCTGTTAATGAGAGTGTTAATATATTTTTGTTTTATCTCATATAAACAACAAATCAAATGCGTTTACATAAATTCTTAATTTCGGTATGCTTATTGATATTGCGCTTCAGCATGCTAAAAAATTTTTTAATAACATTTATATCCGGGCTGTTAAGTAGCAATTGAGTAAAATATGTTTTTTTTATTTTAGCCTCTTTACTGTAAAATATAGTAAATATAGTAAAATATAGTTTTTTTTAGCCCCTCTACTGTTTAAATGTAAATATAAAGCAAATATAGTAAACTTAGATAAATATGAGGTTACTTTTTTGAACATATGACATGGAGCATTGTCGTGAAAAACAGTAGTAACCCCCGTGTAAGTGTGCTGCATTTTATAACTAAAATAAAAATTTTACTATTTAAGGTACCAGATATAATTATCCATTTAATAGGTTAATTATACTTAATACCAAACCAACACATTACTTGTCGAGGGTGGGTTTTTTTTCTAACAACCGGGAGTAAATATTTTTTTAAACTCGTCCCACAAAACACTTTGTTTTTAAAACCAAATGGTTTATTCCGAATTATTAATTTATCAGCAAAGCATTTGGAACGCCAATAACATAAGTGTCGTTCACTCTATAGTTTACAAAAGGCTAATCTGTCATCCTTTTGTTTTTTAGTAATAAATGGCTTAATCTTCGGTGATTGTAAAGCTAAACCAGATTCAATTGTTCTATTTCTTATAGTGGAATATGTAAAATTGTTTAAATTATTTTTTTAAAATTTTTGAAATAGGTTAATTATAATTTTTTTAACTCTATAATAATTTTTTGGTCATCCGTACTTGTTGCTACACGTTTTCTTCCAACATTATTATAATTTAGTGGTTTTTGATTGTTAATAATCCGTTAAATTGTTGACAGGTTAATTCTATATATAAGTCTGTTAATCTTTTCGGTAAAAATCCTTTATTTTTTAATTTCTTAATAACACGGTATCCATTTTCGGTAAGATGAAAACATTTTTATTATTATTCTCCATTTCAAAAACAATGCAATCAGAAAGCAAAATTAGCGGGTAAGCGGAATCTCAAGGCTAAACGTAAATAATAATTTATTAGATTTATTTTAAAATTTTTATTTAAAATTAATAAAAAATGTTTTTTATTATTTTTATTTATATATATTAAAATAATTTAAATTTTATTTTAATAATTATTATGACATCACAATCAGAGTACATTTAAATGTGTGTTTAACATAAGTTTAAAGAATTAGTTATTGTTCATTTTTAGTAAAATTAAGCACGTAAAATAATAATAATTTAATTATTATAAAAATTGTGTAATTTTATCTTATTATCTACGTTAATATATAAGTAGCTTTTAAAATATGTTATTTTGGCCGACTCAGCCTTCTTAAATAATTATTTCTAAGTATATATAAAGGATCTATGAAGCACTAGACATTATTTTTAATTCCCGATATTTGTTTTTACGAAAAAACAATTGGAAATAACAAATTAATTTAGATTTAATACCTTTGTAATTTTTTGCGTTAATTGTTAAAATGGGTGTAGTGTTATCTATTGATTCATTTACTTTGGTTGATGATGTGGTCACTTTATTATTATTTTCCATATTTTTACGGTATATTAAACGATCGATTTCTATGGCTTGATAAGCGTAGCAAACGTAAAAGAGTAATGAAGTTTCTTGGTCAATAAACGGCATCCTTGTGATGGCACCACTGTTTTCAAAGGTTAACGAGGCCGTCTGAATTTTGTCAGTTATCTCCCTTAGTTCAACGGTTACATATGGTATACATGCCCTTTAAGATACCTTTTAAGATGTCTATGGACATCTAGTTCAGGATTCACTACGTGGAGGAGGAAACGTCAAGAATATCACCATTATTGGAAATTGAGACTTTATAGACATTACTCGAATCCTCAGCATCATTAGAATTCCATTCAGGGTTTGATTTTTGTAGACAAGACGGTTAAACAACCTGTGATCTCTCGCAAAATCCACACGACGAATGACTGTAGAATGTTCGATCCAAGATTGATTAATAGCAGCACATGCTTTTCAAAATAGATCGATTTTTAAAAAGAAAACTTTTATCTTTTCTTAAAGTAAATTCTACTAATCTCAATCGTTGTGTACAGCTAAGTGAAATTTTCTTTGTGGCAGATTTTAAAAGTAAATTGGGTAATTTTATACACGTTAATCCAATATGAGGAATTATTAAATTTATTTTTAATTTTGTAATAATGAATTAATAATCACATTTTTTGCTTGTAAATAATGTGATAAGTGTTTTATTCTTTAAAATGTTTCTGCACACAAACACATTTATTTTATATGATATATATATATATATATATATATATATATGCCGGGGTATCTAGCGGTACAGCGCTCGAATTTGACCTCGGTGGACATGGGTTCGAATCCCATCGCTGGCACTAAAATGCGGGCCCACGTTTGGCTTCGCTAATTGTCCACTGTTGAAAGATGTTTCTCGTGCAAACATAAAATAAAATAAATATATATATATATATATATATATCTTTGTTTTCATATAAAACTTGAATATATTCATTAAAAATCTAATAACGATATAAAATGTGCAATAATAGTACTGGGTAGGAAAATTGACCTCGTATTTAACTTATTATTTTTTGAAGGATTTAAAAAATTCACCTTAAAATTCTTTATAATAATTTACTTCATAAATATACATTTTTGAAAACTTATCGATTTAGAGTTTAAATTAAGAAAATTGTGAATTTTCAATAATTGAATATTTAGGTATTTTTTAAAGCCAGTTTTTTAGTATAAGACATTTTAAGGAGTATTTTACACAGTACATTTTTAAAAATGCATTATTTTAATAATATGAAATCATGTTTTCTAAAGATATATATATATATATATATATATATATATATCTTGTGTAATGATAATCGTTACATATTATTATTATTATTATTATTATGAATTATTGTTATTAGTTGTTAGCTGAGATACATTAATAGGAGTACATTTAGCATTACGAAGTAGAAATAATATTTTACACCGTAAGCATAAACAAACACAGAATGCGAACAGATGTAAGCTTATACAGTGATAACAAATTTAAAAAAAGCAATCAACGTTTAAATTAATGAATATTTTGTTATTTTGTTTTGAATGACGTATATGATAATAATGATAATAATAATAACATTTATAAAAAGATAAGAAAAATTAAAATAATATTTTACACTGTTCATTAATTTTGAAACAAAAAATTGTCACGCAAAGCAATTACGATATACTGAAAATAGAGTGGTAAACTCTACATGCAATTAATTTTATTCAAAGATGTAAAATAATTTTTATTGAAACATTGTTATAATTTTAATGGAATAAAACCGGTTTTTATATTATTATTATTATTATTTATTTATGGTTATTGGCTTAGATACTTTAGTAGAAGTAGCTTTCAGCATGCCATTTTTTCCCTGTTCGCTTCTTCCAATTATATATATATATATATATATATATGTATATATACAAATTATTGGATTGAATAGGACGCCTTATTAACCGAATGCACATTTTGTTAAATCAATAACTGAATTATTTTTACTCAATACCATTTATTTGTGTTGCATTCCTTTGAATGACGCCAGGTACCAAGTATGATAATTATGACATTGGCAATGTTCGTCATAATTGTTCTCTTTAATCAACTCTTGTCTTGTTCAATCCAAATATGTAGGCTTTATTTTTAGTAACTAATCAATGTGTAAATGTAGGATGGTTTATAAATATTACTTGTGCTTGACAAAGCTTCAAACGTGATAATTTTGTAATAGATTATGATTGCACATTAAGACGTTTTTAGTGTTGATGGTGTTTACACATATCATTGAGGTTATGATTGTTTATTAGCATTTCATTGCCTTTTGTTTTTTATGACTAAATTCTGCGTTGTCCAAACCCGCAGTTGTTTAGTTTGTTTATTTTTATACATTGATTCGTAGTTTGGCATGATGAATTGTTGATCTTTTTCAACATATTCTTTTTCCAGTGTGTGTGAATTGCGCGGTTTGAAATGTTTCGAAGTCCCAACGGGTTGGAAATTTTTTGGAAATCTTATGGATGCCGGATTGTGCTCGGTGTGTGGCGAAGAAAGTTTTGGCACCGGTTCGGATCACATTCGCGAAAAGGACGGTTTGTGGGCTGTGTTGGCCTGGCTGTCCATCTTGGCAGGACGCCGTCAAGAGGGCTTGTCTGCCAACCTTCAAGATGTGCTGGTCGAACACTGGACTAAATACGGACGATATTTTTTTACGCGGTACGTCAATTATAATTTTTTATTTTTACCGTTTGAATGACTTACTGAAAAGATGCTTCATCAAATAGACATTTATAAAAGTTGAACAGGAAGGCCCGTATTTAGTACAGGTGAGAATTGGAACCCGTGTTCACCCAGTTTTGAGTTTGACGCTGTATCAACTTTACCACTCCTGCCACTAATTAATTAATCAATTCGTTCATCAATTCTTTTATTAACTTCTTATTTGTAAAATGTTAAGCATAATTAGCAAAGATCTAAATGCAAAATTTATTTTCATTCATTAATAAATAAATTTTATAAACGAAAACAATACAGGTTTTAGGGCTTTTAAATAAATTGTCTTAAAGTAACCGATTAACGTCATTTTTAATTAAAATTTGTTTACAAATATAAACGAAATCAAATTGAAAATTGAGTCACTATGATATTTTAGGGCATTCAGCACTCATTATTTATCTTTAACATTTGTAACATATTTAGATAATACTTTACTCACATTTATAAAAAATAGTATTTTCAAAAATTAATTTCTAATCATAATATACAACATGCATTCTGGAAAACAAACATAATGCCAACCATTTATTAAAACTTGAAAACAAACACATAGTTTGTGAGTTTACCAACTACAATACATGATTACATAAAGAAAAAGTTACAAATTTTATATTGTCACCAATTTAAGTAACATTAGCTGTCTTTTACAACTTCTGCCAGTCACTTTGAGTTCGAATCTATCAACGTACCGATATAAACCTTTGAAACTCAACTTTTCATAATACAAATAAAACTCTATAAGTAAAACGTTATTTTACATTCTATTATCCTACCGTTTAAAAAACCCAAAACATAAAGTTCATAACATCGAAATCCAGGCTGTAAAGAATCAAATGTATGAAGATTCGATTTTCGGTTAACACGTTTTTTCAGTCTAAATAAGTCAATCCTATAGGAAATAGTAAGTCATACTGAAAAACACATTACCAAATCTAAAGTGTATTCTGCAACATTATTTTAAAAATGTTTTCAATATTCTGAAGCATCTTGTTAAATTAACTGAAATAATTTGTTAAGAATTTTTATAAATTTCCTACTGTTTAAACTGGTTAGCGTGAATCCATTTTTGTAACTACATACACTTGTTGGCACAATACTTATCTTAACAAGATACGTATGCAACTTATTTTGCAATATATGTGTGATCTCTAGCAAAATCCACATTATACACGACTGAAATGTTAAATTCAAAACTCATAAAAAACAGAACATATATTCTCAAGTTTGTGTTCTAAAATCACACTCTAACTTTTATAGTTTTTACAAAACTTCAGCAATCTGAATCCTTATTGACAGCAAGATGGAACATGTATTAAGGCAGACATTAAAACCAATTTTAGCAAATTTGTGCATTTTCCAAAATTTCTTTGTTTACAACCTTTACACCTATTTTTAAAATTTTTCTCAAGTTTGTAAAAATGAAGTATTCATGCTTTTTTGCATGTAGATCTATGAATATATATATATATATATATATATATATATATATATATATATATATATATATATATGTATATTATATGGAGAGAAAATTGTTTAAGTTTTTTTATATTAAGTTATTTTGAAGTACAGTTTTATCCATTGTACTCTATTTTCAATACTGTATAATTCATTCATTTTTTATCAAACCCTTTAATTATATGAAACACATCTAAATTATACTAAAAATTTCGTTAAATATTATCTTAACAATATAAGTAAAATATTTTATCCCAATATTATTATAAAAACAAGAATATTGATATTTAAAAAAATTGAAAGACAAGCATATTAGTTGCCTAAAAATAGTTTATATTATAAAATGTGTACATACATTTATAAACATAGATAATTAAAGCTATACATTTAAAATATTTTAGGTAATATATATTGATTTCTAGAATTTTTTAAAAGAGTTTAATGTAGGGGTTCCTACATATTTCAACCTAATGTTGTGGAATTTGATTTTGCATTACATTATTAATTTTCTTAATCGAAGTCACAAAAAAATGTGTACTGCAAAATGACTTATAATATGTTAAATATTTGTGTAATTTTGAAAACAAAAACAATTTTTTTCAATTAGGTTGGTCTTAATTGAACTAAATAAAATAATTACTTTTTCAATGTGACTGTGTACATTGACGAAGATATGTTTGCCAGATAACATTCATTTCTCGTAAAATAATGTTTTTTTATTATCTAAAGTAATATGTGTTGTGTGAAAATAAAACAAAAATGTTATGTTTTTCAAAATCAAAAGCTTATTTTATTATCAATTTGTCGGCTTTTTTATCAACTTCACGTTGAGCGCATTTTTCAATCGACTCTCAATTACTTTTAATTAGTATGTTATAAATGAACATTTAGACTAAGTTTGCATTTTTGACGATGATGGCGAATAAAAAATGTGTTAGGCGTGTAGTTACGGTAATTTAGTGTAGCACAGTCATTCAAAGGCCTGTATATAAAATTTATTTTTTAGCAAATACGTACTTCATTTTTCAAAATGTTGAAACTACAATTTTTTGTTCGAATTTAGTTGTGATATTAGTCTAGGATGTTTTTCGTACTATTTTTATGATTACTGCTGGAGTACTATTTCAAGAATGTTTTTGGTAAAAGTTAGATGTGCCTAATGGAAGTAGATAATTTTATAAAAACTAACTATTTATAATGCACCGATTTAAAAAGCACATGTATCTACTTTAGCAGCACGTTGAGAACATATTATTGTTTAAATTTTTATTCTATTGATTGAGCCATTGTTCAAATATCGATGTGGAAAATGTGTATGGTAAATGGACTTTTGACAATGTGGTTGCACGTTTTTAAATTAATCAGTAAATAATTATTGTATATACACATTGATATTCTTATTTTAGAATTATTGGATTTATTTGAATAATAAATCCACTTGGTTTTTGAATCAACTAGGAGCACTGTACAACTGTTTCATCCTTATTTGGAATCATCCACCCGCAGCTCAGTGATTAAAGGCACTGGCTTGACACCAGATAGGGCGTGAGTTCAAGTTCGTATGTGTGTAAAACTTGAAAGGTATGCGCTGCTTATAATTCCAAATAAGAATGAAACAGCTGTACAGTTAATTTAAAAACAAAGTGGATTTATTATTCAAGTGAATCTGACAATTCTAAAATAAAAATAATCCCTTAAAAGCAGTGATATTTATTAATCTGGTTTCTCATGTAATAATTAAAACCCCAACAAATTTAGATTGTACATTACATGTACATTACATGATAGATAATTTTGTAGAAATTTTGGTTATTGATTGTAATTATATTTGCGGTTAATAAAACAATGGTGGTTTTTATTTTTATCATAATTTTAAAATTAACGTATTTTGCAATTATAAAAAGGTCAAAATTCTTGGCTTTTAAAAAGGTCGTATTTATACAATTACCTCCAGAAAGCTTGATGTAATTGTAATTTTAAGAAAATCATAATAGTGCAAATGGCTGAATAGGTAAAACTTTTTTATATTAAAAATAAATTATGTAATACAAAATCATTATGTAATGCGTTGATAAACGGAATACCTTTTAATGTAAACGCTTAGAGGAAATCAGGGTAAGCAATAAGTATTACCTGAACCATTAAAATATATAATTTGTATTATGTATTTTATTCCATATATATATATATATATATATATATATATATATATATATATATATATATATATATATATATATATATATAAATAATTGACTTGATTTTCATTTTTCGAATGTTTAAATTATGCTTTTTCGTCAAAGTTAGAATTTAGTGATTATGTTAATGTAAAATGTTGTTTATCTTTTCGTTTTTTACCAATGCTACTAAAGTACTGTTCAAAAAAGTTTTATTTCAGTGTAGCCTGACGCAGTGAAGTAATGTTGTGAAAGCTGGTTATTTATTGATAGCAATCCGTGCATTTACTGATCAATTTCTTTGATTTGGAAAATGATTTTTGTTAATGACCTATTTTGCTTTTTGTTGAGTATTGCTGCAAGGATTATAATAATTCCTAGTTTATATTATAAATTGATTTAATGCAAGAATTGGTATTGATTTTTTGGGTGTTTTTGACCCTGATGCTATTTAATAGTCAATTTTGCATTGATTCCACATTAGGTATGACTATGAAAATTGTGAATCTGCTCAAGGCGATGCGATGATGAACAAATTGAAAATGATAATTTCTGAAGGAATTGGAAATAAAGTTTTTCAATCTATCGATGGGCATACATTCACGGGTGTTTCTTGTGACAATTTTTCGTATACGGATCCCGTTGACAACAGTCACACTGACAATCAAGTATGCTGTTTGTATTATTCATCATTATTATCATCTGTTAAAATGTTCTACTATAAACGTATGTATGTTTTTCGTTTAAAACATTAGACGCTAACTTACTGTCTTTCAATGCATGTATTTATTATTAGTTTTGTTTTTAGTCAACAACACGCTGTTTTTGTTTTTTAGGATATATATATATATATATATATATATATATATATATATATATATATATATATATATATATATATATATATATTACGATGGAAGTAGACAGTTTCACGTGTGAATTGTGAACGTGTATGAACAATGAAATGCATTAAACGGCATGAAAATGTTGTGTATGGACTTGTAACTTTATAATTGAACACAATTGTCAATGGTTCTTTGAAGATAGGCACAGACACGTATGAATAGTATATAGGTGATGTGTGGATGAAATAGTCAATAATATGCGATTTTGATGTATATATATATATATATTGTTGAACATGTTACTCAATGGTGTAGAGCGTTTGGTTTGTTTGACAGGATTAGGAGTTTGTGAAATGTTGCGAATCGATAATAAAGCGTTTATTGGCAATTACGAATTATGAAGTAGTATAAATGGTGTCCTACTTATGCAAATTCGATTGCATCTAGTTGTCAGAGACTGACCAAGTTTGTTGTTAAACAACCCGGACTGTTGATATGGACGTGCTTGTGAATTTTATTTCCGGACTGTCATGCAGTAGTCATTCTTCAACGATTTCAAAAGTCCAACTGCTAAATGACGTGCAAAAACGTTGATCGCAGCCTTTTTGTGAATATCTTTCCAATAGTCTATTGTGTGCCGCATGCATTGTGTTTTGATCTTGATCAGGGCATTCGTTTGATATTTGCCGATGGTACTCGTTTCGTATTTCGTTTGAGTGGAACCGGCAGCAGTGGGGCCACGTTGCGTGTTTATGTTGATACGTTTGAAAAGGATCCGAGCAAATATGCATGTGCCACGAAGGTTAGAATTTGAAGTCATTTTTTTTTACATTGTATCTCTTTTTGGTATAGTGGGATGTTACAATTTTCTTATAACTTTGTGAATTATAAGAATGGAGTTGTGTGTTTGTTTTTAAGGATGGAATACGTTTTAATTTTGAATATAATTTCTAAAGAAATTTCCGCAGTTTACATAGTTAGCCCGACTTGAACGTTTTCTCATAGTTGCGTAATTTAAAAAAAGGAGTCAGTTTCATTATGTGATATACAATATTATATTTTATATAAAATATAAATATAATTTTTTCGATAAATACCATGCAGTAATTTTAAAAAATCATCTTAGTATAAAATAAAATGCTAAAGAAATATCAAGGAAAATACAAATTACGTGAATTTTTTATTTACCAAATCCGGAAATTAATTTATATTTTAACCGTCTCAATTATGGTGCAAGAATTTGATTCTGATACTTTATTTTTAAAAATGCGAAACATATCTAATTTTTAGGGTTACTAAGTTTTTTTATGTATAATTCACTAGAAAAAATTATTAAATTATATATATATATATATATATATATATATATATACTGATTATAGTTGCTAACATGATTACCATTACCATCATTGTATGTATTTGTGGATATGATAGTCATAATAATTGTTTAACTTTTGTTTGTTTGATGTACAGGATTATTTGAAACCACACATTGTTTTGGCACTCAAACTCTGCGGCGTGATGGAAATCACAGGTCGACAAGAGCCAACCGTTGTTACTTAGTTTTTGTTGAACAATCAACCTTAACTTTAGCATCGTTGTTATCATTAGATTGTGTAGTTAATGTTATTTATACGCATGTTATACTGGTGCAATGTCACTTTTAAAAAGCCAAATATTCATATTTTTGCATTTGTTGCAAGTGCTAGTCAATTGGATTAAAAGCGATTTTCAAGAATATTTTTATACAAATTTCGTAGTTTTATGAACTGATAGTGAATTTTTATTTCAATGTTTGTTATAAAAAATAATTTTATATTACAAAACACCCCAAAGTAGTGATATTTATTAGAGTAATTTATTTATTTATTATGCATGTGCTATGCTTTGATTTGAAATATTGCATAATTTTGAAAAATAAAGTGATTATTGTTTAATTTTCTTTTTAATTTTGAATATTTATACATATGTGTATGTGGATGAATGTGTATTGATTAATTTTTGTCGTGTAACGAAAGGAACATTGTGGTGCTCGATACGATAAGATGAGATGTTTTGTTTTTATGGACTTTTTAGTGCAGCAAATATCTCAGAATGTTGTTTGAATTTTTGAAAAAAATTCGATTTTCTCTTTATCGATCAGCTGCTTATGACACCTCGATATGTAATATAATTTTGCTTTCAGGCATTTAGAAAGATGAATAATAATAATGATAATACTGAACAAAATTACAGTCCCTTATTGTAACTTGTATTGAAGTAATCAAAAGATGTTTATCCCGTTTTTCAATATTACCAGTTGGGCACATCTGAATTTGCTAATTTCAATAGGATGTAGACTACAACAATGTACATTTTATTGTTTAGGTACTTTTGTAACCTTTTGTAACCGCAATTTGAACCCCCTCCCCCAATCACGTGGAGGGCCACTTATACAAGAAGTTAATCTTAATGCAATCTAATTGCCATTTGTAGCACAGCACACTTTTCCATCCCAATCCGTTTTTGGTCTATTGAATGATGCGCAAAGTCAGTTTTTCCGCAATCGTCAACGATCCAACTGCCGACAATCTCGCTGGCGACGCTCCTGTGTTGTCCACAATCGAACAAGATATTGCCGACGACGAACCTTTGCACCCCATCGAAGTTCGTCCGTTCGACCGGCTTACTTCCGACGCCGACTCGGTACCAGCCGACTTGGTCAAGGATGCCGAAGTATTCGAAGTCAAATTGGGCATGCTTAAACAAGGCACCATCTACGTTGTTGAATTTGTACTTCCCTCCAACTTGCCACCCGTTGGCAACTTCGAACTGATCCGGTCGATGATCGATGTTATGGGCAAAACTACGATGCCTGTCAATGTGGGAGCCAATTTGCGATTGATTTCATGCACGCCCAATCCAAACAAAGGTTGGGCATTTGTACTATTGGTTTGACTTTACTCTGCTAATTTTTTCAATATTATTATTATTATTACAACTTATTTGTTAAAGGATATTACAAAATTAAGTCAAAATAGAGTGACGTTGTCATTGTTCGCGGTAGCATTGAAATGACTAAAATGTTCAATTTTATATTTACTATCGGACCTTAACTTGGTGTCCTAGAGCATTGGACTGTTAATAAAAGCATAACATAATTTTGAAATTAATATATTTTTAGTTACATAAAGAGCAAAATCCTTGGCTAGAATAAACGTCACATTTATACATTTGCCTTAAGACAACACAAACCTTGTAATTTTTATGTTCAAATAGGTAATTGCATGTATATAACATAAATTGAACTTTTATTGGAAATCATACGGTATGTAGATTATTTAATCAATTACATGTACACAATGATAACTAAATTAACTTAACCAAAATTTGGTAATATGCTGCGACTGCATTTTTAAAATAAAAAAATACTGTTCACCTTTTGATTAATGATATTACTGATTTATTTGATATTTATAAAGTTGTCTAATCTGTTTTTGTTAGTTATGTGTGCATTCAGGTTGGTTAGATTTTGACACTATTTGGAATGTGCCATCTGTAATTGGTGTTGATTCTTTTTGTTTAAATTGAAAAGTCGATATTTTAATAAGTCAATAAAGATGAAACTGCTTTATCGTTGCATTGCAGGTTATCTTTTGACACTGGAAGTGGCCACGACGAAATCGCCACGTATCAACGAATGGTACATATTGCGTCATGCTAATTCGGTCACTGATGTGACATATTTCATTGCTCACGGATTATCCTTAGGTAATTGACTGCGTTTAGTTGTGGTTTGAATGTATTTTTTTGTTTTGGGCTGACCGAATATTTTTATTTTACTTTTGCTCTATTTCGAATGTTTTGATGGGAAACGCGCATCTTTCAGCAAAGCCGAATGTGGGCTCGTATTTAGTGGGCCGGTGGTGCGATTTGAACAAATGTCTGGCAGGTCCAGGTCGAGCGCTGTACTGCTCGGACACCCCGGCACATATAAATGAAGGTAGAAAAGTGTCGATTTTGTGACAATGTAGACGTTTATTTGAATTCCATTTTCAGCGATCTAATTGGAAATGCTTACTAAGTGCAATGTTTAAACATAAGGATAGCTAAAAATGTGGGGGTTTTGTTACTAACTATCTTAAGGTATGCGTAGCTTTGGACCAAGAAAAATAACCCTGACAAAAAGCAAGGAGTTTTGTCAATTTTTGCAGACTGTAGCTCTTTCACAAGGATGCTGACTATTATCCCAGAAATATCGTTATACTTCTACGTTTGTTATGCTTATCAAGCTTTCAAAGTCGATATGCTGTACAAATATAGAAATTATGAAAGGGTAACTACGCGTTACCAACTAAAATGAAGGGAATACAAGTAATAACTATAAAGTTTTAGTCTCTAATTATGGTAATATTGTTAATTGTGCGCATCTTCCTATGCAAGCATATACCCAGACAACCCAAGGCGTATGGTGAGGTGTACAGACACTGTGTGATCCTGATAAAACACCAAACCATGGCGATATCATAAGGATGCCGTCTGTTACTTTTCTACGTTTGTTACGCACACAAGATTGCTTTTACGTTTGTAAAATACTGAGAATCGATCATTCGAAAAATCGTTTTGTGAATAAAGAGGTGACTATATTACAAACTAATAATCTTTGTATAAGAAACATGCTGAGTATGTGGTTCAGCATAAAGTATGAGTGTATATATATATATATATATACAGCACGCGGTCAAGGGACGCCATTTCTTCGAACTGGTATTCACAGATTGCGCGACAACGAAGAAGTGATCGATTCGGACGAATGTACCGAATGGCCAGGACACAAGTGCAATGAAGACGAAGATGACGAAAAAATTCCAACTATTTGTGTTACCACCGAAATTAAACATGTTGACAATGCGTGAAATGCGTGAAATGCGTGTCTGTTTTGTTTCGTTCGTAAACATATTGTGTATGTATTTCAAAGTCATACTGTACGACAACTTAGTTGAATTATTATTATTATTATTATTATTATTAATGTTAATTTATTTTGCATACAATGGAAGTTTGTATTTTTATGACAAGTAAATTTGGTTTTTAGTTGATTTTTTCTAACAATTGAGTGCAATCAAATGTTACTTTTAATAGTGAATGAATATTATTGTATTTGCGCGACTTTCAAATTGACTGTTTATGATGAATTTATTTATTCTTATCGATTTTTATCAATATAATTCTTTTGATCGTGATTTTTATTTGATTCGTATTCATTTATATATATATATATATGGAAGTAGTTCTGTTCGCATTTATGCTTTCAACTTTTATTTGCCCAGTTCACGGACTTTATTCCAATTTCGAATTTGTAACATGTTTTATACTCTTTCATATGATGTATATTTTGTTGCAATAAAACTGATGGACATGTTTCAAATTATAGAACTGACATGTTTTTTTGTCAATTAGGACCAAGAGTATTGTTTAGAAAAACAATTGGCAGTTTGTGGAATGTTTTGTAACTTATCTGACCGGATACTACTGGTATGATTTAATGGTCAATGAATACTACACATTCAAAGTGGTTTGAATGGAATGAAAGTAACATTTAAAAAGTACACCTTTATTTTCTCTGTTTTATTGTAACGGCAGTTTGGCTTGATTTTGAGTAATTAAAGTGTTTTATATATAAAAGTAGCTTCCATAAATTTATGTAGAAATTTTTTTTTGTGTTACTGTTTTGTATTTAATATATCGTCATATATTGATTTGATGAATAGGTTGTATTTTTTAGCAGTTTACACTTTCATTGGCCTAGTTCTGGAAAAATGTTTTCATTATTACATTCAGCTTCAACATCTTACTAGAGATACAATCAATACAAGTGCATTTTTTAACATAATTGGAACAAAACGAACTATACAAAATCATACACTAGATAGTAACTATGATAAATACAATATACTTGTGGTTAGGAAAAAATTACAAATCATTGTACTTAGCATGAGTCATTGTAAAACAAGGTTGCATTATGAAACATTTTCGATAACTTCACTACTACATTCCTTTTATTTCAATTTTGTTTTTGCAATTACCGTATAACCTTATTTTTATTGATCTTTGTCTTATCTTTGCCTATTATGCCAATTATGCGATTTGTATTGTGCACTTTTGAAATATTTTGGGCTGACAGTAATAATAGTAAATTAGGTCAAACAAATGCCTGGATGAGAAAATAGGCTTGGATCTTACTGTGTTAGGGTTTTTTGGATACCTGATTGGTTAATACTCCGCATAAATATGTCAGACATTGATTAGTTTTGACTATCGCGCATGTGTATTCTCCCAGTTGTTCTAAAAGCCTCCAGAAGCCACTTTCCGACAGCTTTGTCAATATTGAACAAGCCTGTTGCCGTTAAACTGAACACCTGAAACAACTTTAATCGATCTCGTGCTAGGAGTTAAAATGGCAGTACAAAAATATTATGTATTCTGTGTATTATGGTCTTTGCTGCTTAAACTTTTTACAATACATATTTTCAGTAAATAGAGGTCGAATGGGTGTCCTCATTTGGTGTTGATAGTAAGACTTGTAGACAGCACGCATTGTTGCGACTAATCCAAGGTATTTGTTAATAAGCGTTAAATATGTTTACGTAGGTCAATATAGGATTCAATTTTGTTACCAAGCATATATATATATATATATATAACATTTAACATTTAAAAATTAATTTTACTGTACACTTGTATCTAATATAAAAATTGTTTTAAAATTATTAATTATATTTTATTTTGGTCTATGTAAAATAAATATTTGTCAATAACATTTTCCATTAATTAATAATAAATATTATTTTTAATTTAATTAAAAACAAATAATTCACATCAGGTCCTAAGGTGTGTTCATTGATCACTTCAAACTTGTAGAGAGCACGCATTGTTGTGACTAATTTTCTGGGAATAGGCTACGTCACATTTAACATTCCCCTTATTTTGAGCTCTGAAAATTGTGTTTTTGAACAGTTGGCCATCAAAATCTGCCCTGTTGACCACGGCATTTAATTGGTTTTTGTGACTTGTTCTGATCTCTAGCATATACTACAGTTAACCATCGTCAGCCAACCTAAACGAACAATTTTTAAACCGCCTTTTCTAAAACATTTTCCATGCGAAGCAATCAGTGCTGCTTGATGACAATACCTAGGATGACACCACTAACCATTATCGCCTTGTGTTGACACACGTTAATGACCTTGATGCTTAAGTGTGTCCATAACCGTTTATTTGACACGGCCCTATTAACCGCTAGCATCTACTGCTAAAAGCCATTCCACTATTCGCTATCTGTGAATGCACTAACCAGTAATCGGTTACCTTCTTATAGGTGATGGGACTTGAACTTGTGCCTAACCAGTTTCAAGTCTAGCTACGAGTGTCTAAGATGGTTCACAATGCATAATTATTATTTGTTATGCAAAATTAACAAGCGTAGTATACAAGCACTCGAAACGCTCTGTTAAAAGAATATGCAACTTTGACGGTACTTTGATAAAAATTTGCAGATTTTTTAAACATTTGTCTACTTTGTTTTTAATTGTGATCAACTAATCGAAAAGAAATTTGATAAATTACACTTGACTAGAATTTCTCAATGCATCAAGTTTCTGTTTTACTATTTAAAAAAAATGCCAACTGTTTGATTTTGAAAACAATTTTCTTCATTTATTGTCACAAAACTAGTTGTTTTTTTAACAGAAAATTGACGAAATCGTTAGTAAATAATTTATATCAAACACGAGCAAATATGTTTAAGAAATTTGCATAAGTTCACATTTTAATTTTTGGACAAATGATTTCAGATGCGTGTATTTGATTTTGTCAACTAAGCGTATGTTATTAACGTAAATGGAAGAAATATGTAATACTTGTATGTGTACCCCGTGTGACGTGTAAAACACAAGTAGAATAGTTTTAGAATTAGACATTAAAACTTCAAAAATTAGGCTTCTTAAACGTTTGTTGGAATGTACAGATGCGGTAGATGTTTACATTCTATGTAACGCATTCAATATTTACGTTTATTAATGAAGTATCGGTAATAATTATATAAACATTATCTATTGATTTTGGTTAGTTGAGGGAATTTGTTTTTATGCTACAGAGCGGTTTATAAATAATATGATGATCATTATATATATATATATATATATATATATATATGTATGTGTGTAATAGCTATTAACATTAAAAAATATGTATGTGTGTAATAGCTATTAACATTAAAAATTATGAAAGCTTTGTCATTAAATCAATTAACTATTAGATATTTTATTTTTACTAAAAACTTTAAATATTTTTAATAAGAATGGAAAAAAACAACAATTTGTTTGCTTAAATTTATTAAACTGATCTGTTATAAATTGTGAGTGTTTTAAAGATTGATTGCAAATAATTGATGCATATTATCAATTTGTCCGTTCAATTTATAAACACATATGAATATGTTCTAGTAAGGATTTTAAGCATTTTGCAGTTAAGTAAATGATAAATTGACACGGTTTGATAATCAAAATTAACTTTCTACAAAGACCACAAACCCTTGTTATTGCATAAAAAAGTTAAAATATTTTATTTTTATTAGTTTATTTTTTAAAATCAACTTTTTTGTTATAGTTTTATACTGTTCCCCTCTTATATTCTCTGGTGTATTAAATAAAACAAAATTAATTTAAATAGATGCATCACAATGATATAGGCATAACATATTTAGAAATTACCAACAAACTGATAAACTGTCTTCTACTTGTACAAAAAATAATTTAAGCAACAATTATCTATCGGGAAACATCAGAATAAAATTCATCTATGTTCGATACAAAACAAACATAATGTAATAATTTCTGTATTCCATATATATTCAACATGATTTTTATCAACCCAAAAAGACTCAAACTTGAACGTTTTATGTGTAAAATATTGACTAGTGTTTTGTTTAGTGCTTGCACTATCAGGATTGCTTTGCTTTACGCAACATAATTTTTTTTGCTATTTTCTTTTTAACTTAACCAACGGTTTACTATTACGATTTGTTATTACTACTATTACTACTTGCTAATTGTGATACAATATCTCATTGTTTGAGGGATTTTTAGAACATTTTTTACAACCACGTTATTAAAACCTTTTTTGTTTTTATAATTACTGTATAACATTGTATGACTTTGGTCACTGACTATTTTGCTTATCCCAGTAGTATAAAAACATTTTTATGTGTATTTTACGATCAAACTATTTAAGCAGACGTTACTACTACTACTATTACTACTACTTCTATAAGTAAAAGCTACCAATAAGGGCAAAAAGTTTTAATCAGTAAAAATTTTTAAAATGTTAAAAAAATTAATTATTATAAAAATGAATAGTGACAAATTAACTTAATGATAAGAGCTCTTGACTATATATGTGTTTAGTCACTTATATATTGCTATCTGTATGGGTTTAGACAACTAACTAAATAGATAGCCCCATATCGGTATAAAAAACTGATTCTGAGGGTTTTGAGTAGTGCTTAAAAAATCTCAATTTCCAATGATAGTAACATGTCTAACTGTCACATTTTGAACTGTGTGGACCTAAGCGCTTACACGATCACAGCAGGAACCAAGTACACTGGTTTAACTGAGCTTTTGTTTTAATTAATGGTAGCAAGCATACACCAGGGTACTTATTTATTTATCATTTATTAACATAAGCTTTAATACATTAATAAAGGCATATTCAGCATATGCTTACATACATACATACATACTACCATTAAACAAAATGATACAAGATGAAAGTACAAAGTAAAAATTTAGACATATTAATCAATTTATATAATTATGGAGTGATATAAGGTTATCATCGTCAATCTATTTATTTAGCCTGGATTCTTGAATTACTATAAAACAACTGTTAACATAAATTTTCTCATTAATTAGTAAACACAAATCATCATTTCTAACAACAATTGATGTTGCATTAAAAGATTGATGGCAGTGACACATTTTTTGGTAAAGTTGATTTTAAAGCACATTGAAATTAACTCTGATGATATTTTCTTTTATGTTTAAAATGTTGTTTTTTAAATACATTTTCAAAACAAGTATTAAGTACAAAAAAAATCAATTATGCTATTATCTTTTTTAATAATAGTAACATAAATATTTCAAAACAAATTCTCATAATTTATTGTACAAGTAGAAGGAAAATAAATGTATAAATATCAATAAAATTATGTTTATATAATTTCCAAATATATGATATTAAATATGAAGATAACGGTAAGTCAAAATAAGTTATATGTGTAGTTATGGTAAATTAGAGTAGCGCAGTCATTCAAAGTATTAAACTTTACGCATATTATATGAGCTATGAAATATAACCCTAATTAAAAAATTAAGCAGCTTGGTCATGCTTTGTAGACAATTAAACTGTTACAAGGATGCCGTTTATCAGCCAACAACTTTCGTTTTATTGTGCGTTTGTTAAGTATAGTAGAACACCAAATTTCATAATTTAATATGCTGTAGAAAGACAGCAACATAATAAAAAGTTGACCTCATCACCATTCACAAAAAATCAATAAGCGAATCTATGTCGAGTAAAGTTAATAAACACTATCGGTCGCATTTCTTTGACGGTGAATTAGACATTCTATTATTTTCGTTCTTTACATCAATTGAATGAATCAGGTCCTTTTTGAACGTTTTCAAGCATTCTAGTAGTCAAACGTTTATAGCAAGAATTGTATAGAAGGTAAAACAAACATTCAATTTGTTTAGAAGTAATAGAGTGAAAGTTGTTACTAATGTTTAAAACAATTAAAGTTACATTTGCTTTAAAAAATTATAATTAAAAATGATACAAATCAATTGTAAATCACTGGCTGCTGGAATTTGACCGTTAAAAAGTCAGTTATCAAATTCATGTTGATGTTTCTTTTCACCGAAAGTCAGTCAATTTTATAATTTTGCACATCTAAAATTATTTGTATCATATTACACAAAGCAATAAGTTTTAAAAATGCTATATTAATCATTGACGTATTGTTTATTTTATTGTTTGTTTTATTCTATAAATAAATGGATTATTTGTGTTGTGTTGTATTTTACTTGTATAATTAAAGTCAGTATCTATGATTTTATTAGTAATTGTTAGTCTGTGTATATGTTGTATAATGATGTATGCACACATTCAAACATCAATGATGTTGCCAATTTAAAAATTGTTCATTGTATTTACGACAACAGGAAATAAAGTGAATATTTTTATTTTATACTTACTAAAATAATTTGCAAATCACAATTAATAAATCTTAATAACAACAAGGAGTGAACAAATTAGTTTTTCCTTAATCTAAAAATAAACAATTCACTATAAAAATATTTTTCTATTTTAAATTAAAAGAACACAACTAATATGTTTTATTAATAACTTTTATTACCGATTATTTTTCAAATAATTTTTGTTTGCTGGCCTATTGAGTTGATAATTTAATTTTGTAACAAATTTTAAATTACTTGCAAGTAGTTAAACATTTACTGTAATTAATTACATCTGTGCCGATACGGAAAATATGCCAACAGCTGGTTGCATTAATTTTTCAGCAATATTTTCAATAGTAAAAATTTATGACATTATTTTAGTAGTTTATTTTTAAACAATTTTTTATTTGAATATTACTAAGCATTACATCAATAAATGTTTTTTCTCTTGTCTATTCCAGTAAATTGATTTATGTTTTTGTTTGTTTGTTAAACTTGAATAAATTTGGGTATTTGACTGTTTTAATTACGATAATTGAATGTTAAAAACACAATATATTTTCAGTTATATATAGTTTTGTATATAAAAAACAATTAACATTTTATATCAAATTTATCAAAATTAGTTGCTGTAAGCATATATAACCTATAATTTGTTTATTTGATTTTATAATTAATGCATTGTATGTGCAAAATTAATTTATTCAAATTTGTAATATAACAAACATAATTTTTCCATTTACATTAGTGTTCGTAATTATGTTAGAAAATAATGTAATAAAATTAAATGTTTCAATAAACTGTTGAAATATGTCATTCAAATTTGACATATTTATGTGGTTATAGTTAAATTTAATTAAATACACAATTTACACATGATCTTAGCTCAGAAGTGATTTAATCTAGCCAGTGCCAAGTCTGGATAAAGGAGGAGGGTTTGAGTGCAAGGTTAGCAACTGGTTTCTGTAAAAGATTTATACTGGTACGGAAACAATCAAAAGGACGCCATTCCGGCAAACAACGGCAAAGAAGTGATCGCACGTATCTGGATGACAGAGTTACACAGATGACAGGGTTGAGTAAAGGTCGAAAGGAACCTCAATTTTAGATTTGCAGAATCTTCAATGCCAACAAGGATTTTTTGTTGTTGTTGTTGTTGTTTTGCTGTAATTGTTGTCTTTTTGCCCCATGCTTATTTTTAAAGTAAAAGGGTTTTGTATTATATATATATATACAACTCTCACAACAATTACTGCAAAAAAGTGATTACTTAACTACAACCTCTCTAACAACTACATAGCATATAAGAGAAACATCACTTTGATTATAAAATATACACTACTATATAATAATTATATATACATATATATTGTAAGTTAAAAAAATTGTATGAAATATCATCTTGTGCAAAATCGAAGATAGAGTAAAATGATTAACATGATTTATAAAGACAAATATTAACAAAAATACGGATTACATACAATTTTTTCAGTTACCAAATGATTAACCACATTAGAAAGTTTAAAAAATTTAATAATTTATGTGATCGTCTTTCTTTTGAACAACCTGATCCAGGCGTTTTGGAATGCAGTCGATGAGAGTGTTGATATATTCTTGTTTCGTCTCATATTGAACAACAAACCGAATGCGTTCACATAAATCCTCAATTTCGGTATGCTTGTTGATGCTGCGCTTTAGCATACTAAAAAATTTTTTCAATAACATTGATATTTGGGCTGTTAGATGGCAATTGAGTGAAAGATAGCTTTTTTGATTTTAGCCCTTCTACTGTCTAAATGTAAATATAAAGCAAATATAGTGAACTTAGATGAATATGACGTTACCTTCTTGGATGTATGACATGGAGCATTGTCCTGAAAAACAGCAGTAACCCCCGTGTAAGTGTGTTGCATTTCATAATGAAAAACATCCTTTATAACTGAAATAAAAATTTCACTATTTAAGGTACCAGATATAATTCTCCATTTGATAGGTTGATTATGCTTAATACCAAACCAACACATCACTTGTCGAGGGTGAGCTTTCTTTCTAACAACCGGAAGTGAATGTTTTTGAAAACCTGACCTACCCAACACTTTG